>JAXIVJ010002306.1:0-112784 GCA_036785665.1 Chirona hameri
ACCACCCCCCCCCCCCCCCCCCCTCTCCTGGTCACGAACCTCGACTACCCTCTTGGTCAATTCTGCATCAGCTGTCTGGAGCCGCCCTTGACTGTAAAAATGATATATTTGAGCACCATCCGCGGCACTTTAAATGATATAAAGGGTACGACTGGTATTGCAAATACCTATAGCGAACGTTTTGTCAACTTAAAAAAAATGCTGAAATAGGGGCACCCTCAAAATATAGTGGACCAAATCCGTTGAGTTTTCATAATTGGGTATAGGTAGGGGCACCACCGCAATTGATGACCCCCCTTGAAGATTCTCTGGATCCGCCCCTGTTTCCAGGACATAAAATTGACATTTTCACGCCGCTTCGCGGAGTCACATCGGTAGTCATCGTCATAACGAAGCCATAGTCATCGTCATCGGTTCGTCGTAACGCTGAATTTATTTAATAACATTTTCAGCTTCTTATCCTCTACAAGGCCCATCGCCTATATTTCTGGGTTTTATCAGGCAAACACGTACAAATTTATCATAAAAATCCACATACAAAATGCTAAAAGGGCTTCAAAACACGTATAAAGATGGGGGTACATTTTTCGTTATTTCAGCCGCCCCCCATGCACTCAAAAGCCGACCCCCACCTGTTGTCAGCTAAGACAGGTTTTCTCTCTTGTACGTAACAATACGAATTAGTAATGCGCTCAGCGCAATGCCTACTGAGGGTCCTGGTCCAATCCAGCTCATCAAAAGTAGACGAAGAAAAATGGTTAAAAAGGGGGCCTCACAAAATAAAGTGGTCGAAATCCATAGTTTTTCATATCCAGGGGTATTTTTTTTGGGGGGGGGGTCTCTCCCAGGGGCTCCCAGGGGGAGGACCACCCGTCTAACTCCAGCCTGCTGCCCACTTCCCGTTCGTGGCAACTGGCTGCTGTACCTCCGAGAGCTGGACTGGCTCGGCCGCCGGCTGGCCGCGCTGCTCCGCCGGCCATCCGTCCGTCTAACCCAACCCTGCCCTCTGAGCCCCGTCTGACCTCACCCTGCCCTCTGAGCCCCTCTCACCCCACCCTGCCCCTCTGACAATTCTCTGACCCCACCCTGTCCCTCTGACCATTCGTCTGACTCCGCCCTGTCCCTCTGAGCCCCCGTCTGACCCCACCCTGCCCCTCTGACCATTCGTCTGACTCTGCCCTGTCCCTATGAGCCCCCGTCTGACCCCACCCTGCCCCTTTGACGCATCCGTCTGACCAAGCCTGCCCCTCTGACTACCAGTCTGACCCAGCCCTGCCCCTCTGACCCCACCCTGCCCCTCTGACCATCCGTCTGACCTCAGCCCCTCTTCGTGGCAGGATAACTGGCCTCTGTACCTCCGAGAGCTGGGATGGGTTGGCGGCCGGCTGGCTGCACTGCTCCGCTGGCCCGTCTGCGACTGCTGGGACACCCGTCAGCTGCGACAGCTCAGCTCAGACTGGCTGCTGATCGGAAAACGACTCACAAACTCACGGTAAGTACTGCATATTCTCGTGGCATCGCTACCGCGGGTATCATGGGCGTGGCATCGCTACCGCGGGTATCATTGGCGTGTGTGCTGGACGTTTGACCGGTGGTTTGTACATAATGGATTGTCTGGTATGACAACATATATCTGCCCGCCAAAATTCGGTAATGTAAACTACCGAAAAAAGAAACCATCTGGAACGCACTTATACTGTACCAGGGTTTGACAGTAGACATGGACAGCATGGACTTCTTCAGCATGGACAGCATAGACTTATTCTACATCTGAGAGGAAACGGCAGAAAAAAACGACAATGTGATAAGAACAGTCGACAGTACCGAGGCGAAACTGTCTTGTTGTTGTTGTCCCGCCTAGGGGGCCGCGCCATAACCCCGGAGGGGCTCCTTGTGGCGAAGGTAGCCCGCGGCCAGGGCCGCGACGACGTCCGCACTTCGGAGTGTATCCGGTAGGGGTCGTATGTTGCCCAGCAGGCGAAGGCGGGCACTGCCCAGGCACGGGCAGCGGACCAGCACGTGCTCTGGGGTGTCCGCCTCCTCTCGGCAGACGATGCAGAGGGAGGCTGGGCACTCCTTGCTGCTGCATTGGAGGCAGGACGATGAGAGCTGGCACCCGATGCGGTGCAGGTAGGACTCTGCCCGACCCCAGCGACCGCCGCGCAGCTGGTGGACGTTGACTGCAGCGTCTCGGTCGTCACCGGGGACGGGCGCCGGCAACCGGCCCCGCATGATGGATTTTAAGAAGCTGTACGACCACTTTCTCCTCCATCTCTCCGACGCAGCTCTTCCGACAGCTATGGCGAGTGTTCTGACGTCCACTTCGGTATCTTCCTGCGGAAGGGCAGCGGCCTCCCTGGCGAGGGCGTCGGCGCGCTCGTTTCCCGGGAGCCCACAGTGCGCCGGAACCCACTGCAGGTGGACCGTCCGGCCCCGGTCCCTGAGCGCCAGCAGCGCGGACCACACCTCGGCGCCCATGGCTGATGTCTGTGCCGCCGGGCCACCCTCCAGTAGACGGAGAGCCGCCTGCGAGTCGGTGCAGATAATCAGCGGCCACCGGCGCTCGCCAGTCGGCGGGGCCTCCTCGGGGTCGAGCGGCGGGGCCTCCTCGGGGTCAGGCGCGCACTGAAGCGCAGCTCCCAGCGCGCAGAGCTCCGCCCTCGTGCTGGAGCACAGCGCTCCCGCCGGGACCCGCACCTCGCGGGTCTCTCCAGACGGCAGGAAGACGACCGCACCTCCCCCTCCGCACCACACGCCGACATCCCCCGAGCCGTCCGACCATATCCATATGGCAGCGTCTGGGGCAGGGAGAGCGGTAATGTGCGCCTCCGCCGCCTCCCTGCGGATCCGGTCCGGGGCAGCGCAGCCGCTGCCGTCGCCGACGTCAAAGCCGAAGGTGATGCCGTCCGTCGCCCTCCATGGTGGCAGGGTGGTGCGCAGCCGCGCCTTGACGGTAACGTCAGCCGCACCCGCCAGGGCCAGGACCTTGCGCCCCACCGTCCGCCAGCCGGCGACGTTCGCCAGGCGGGAGGGGGCACTGGAGTCGCCGATCGCCCGCAGAGGGTCGTCCGGGGGCAGAGAGGCGGCCAGTCCGACAATCCTCGCCGCCGGGGCGCAGCGACGGACCTGCACGGGGGCAGTCCCGCCTCCGCCATCATGGCGTCCACCGGGGTAGACACCGGGCACCCAGTCACTACTCGGGCGGCCTCCGCCATCAGGGTGTCCACCGGGGTAGACACCGGGCACCCATTCACCACTCGGGACGGCCGCTCGGAGCTCCCGGTCGATGATTGTCAGGTGCGACGCAGACGCCGCCGGCATCCATGCCGCCGCGCAGTACTCCAGCGCGCCCCTGACGTAGCCGTTCGCAGCGGTGCGAATCTGTGCCACACCGAGGCCCCAACTTCGGCCTATCAGCTTACGCAGCTGGACGGTGCGCGGTTTTATCCTTCGGCGCAGGGGCGCGCAGTGCTGTGTACCTTGCGGCGCAGCGGCGCAGTACCTTGCGACGCAGCGTCGCGCAGTGCTCCCCGAAGTGCAGGAGCCTGTCCATGGTGATGCCGAGGAGCTTGAGGTGCGGTCGCCCCTCGACGGTCGTCCCCGCCACCTTGATGTTGAAGTTCTTGGCGTCTTGTGCCCACTGTGATAGCACCAGGTCTTGGGTTTTGTGTCCGGCGATGTTCATCTTCCAACTCCTCGCCCACCTCGTCATCGTATCTGCCGCTGTTTGGGCTATGGATCTCGCCGTCTGGATGGAGCCCGACTTGCTCCGCCAGGACCAGATCGTCCCTCAGCAGGTGCGTCAGTCGGGCGCCGATCATCCTCTCAGCCAACTTGGCCACATGGCTCGTGGGGAGATCAGGCGGTAGCTGGAGACCTCCTGAGGGTCTTTCCCGGTCTTGATGATGGGGATGATGGTCGCTATTCTCCATGACCTGGGCACCTTCCCCTGCATCCAGGAGAGGTTGATGAGCTGCAGTAGTGCCGATGGTTTGCCCTGGGCCCAAGGTTTCGGATGTATTCGGCGCACACTCCGTCGGGGCCCGGCGCCTTCCGCAGCTTCATCGCCTTGAGTTGGGTTTCCATCTGCTGCGTGGTGAAGGGCTGCCAGGCGGCTGTCTTGTCGCCCGGGCAGGTGCAGGGTTCCGGCTTCAGGGTCCTCAGGTCGGTCTTCACCCTCCGATCCCATTTCAGAGCTCGGACTTGGCGACTGACGTCAGCGTAGGTGCGCACAAAGGCCATGGCCTTCTGACGGTCATCCACGGCCAGGCGGCCGTGGTCCCCGTTGATGGCCTGGCCCGGGCATGCATCCTGAACTGCGCCCTCCATCATCCTGAGGATCTTCGTGACGCGGCCGATACTCGCTGGTTTGTTGAGCTCGGTCGAAGCGAAGCTCCTGAATGCCCTGATTTGAGCAGACTTCTCCTCCTCGGTGGCCCTCCGTTTCGCCGTCTTCCACCTCTCCCTGGCCTCCTGCGACGGGTCGGCGTGCAGATCGCTTCTGGCCTCCCGCCGCGCCGCGATCGTCGCCACCAGCTCCGGGTCGAGCGCCCACGGCTTGGGGTCGGCTCGGGCTCCTCGGGGGACGAACTCGGCCGACTGAGCAGAGACGATAGTCGCGAACTTCTCAGCGAGTATGTCCACCGCGGCCGGGTCCGACGGCTGAACTGTGAAGGCCTCTTCGCATGCCGCCTCGAACCGGGCCGAGTTCGCCTTGTGGAACGCCCATCTTGTCCTGCGGATGCGGCGCGGCCGCGTCCCGCTGACGGTGATGCTGATCTCCATGGGTAAGCGGTCGCTACCCAGGTCCGCACCCACCCGCCAGGTGCAGCGCCTCACCATATCCTGGTGACAGGTGGCCCCGTCCGGACAGGTCAGCCGGCCGTCCGGACAGGTCAGCCGGCCGTCCGGACAGGTCAGCCGGCCGTCTCCGTAGCCTGCCGTCACCCGCCAGGTGCAGCGCGCCGCCATATCCTGGTGACAGGTGGCCACGTCCGGACAGGTCAGCCGGCCGTCTCCGTAGCCTGCCGTCACCCGCCAGGTGCAGCGCGCCGCCATATCCTGGTGACAGGTGGCCCCGTCCGGACAGGTTAGCCGGCCGTCTCCGTAGCCTGCCGTCACCCGCCAGGTGCAGCGCGCCGCCATATCCTGGTGACAGGTGGCCCCGTCCGGACAGGTCAGCCGGCCGTCTCCGTAGCCTGCCGTCACCCGCCAGGTGCAGCGCGCCGCCATATCCTGGTGACAGGTGGCCCCGTCCGGACAGGTCAGCCGGCCGTCTCCGTAGCCTGCCGTCACCCGCCAGGTGCAGCGCGCCGCCATATCCTGGTGACAGGTGGCCCCGTCCGGACAGGCAGCCGGCCGTCTCCGTAGCCTGCCGTCACCCGCCAGGTGCAGCGCGCCGCCATATCCTGGTGACAGGTGGCCCCGTCCGGACAGGTCAGCCGGCCGTCTCCGTAGCCTGCCGTCACCCGCCAGGTGCAGCGCGCCGCCATATCCTGGTGATAGGTGGCCCCGTCCGGACAGGTCAGCCGGGCGTCTCCGTAGCCTGCCGTCACCCGCCAGGTGCAGCGCGCCGCCATATCCTGGTGATAGGTGGCCCCGTCCGGACAGGTCAGCCGGCCGTCTCCGTAGCCGGCCGTCACCCGCCAGGTGCAGCGCGCTGCCATATCCTGGTGATAGGTGGCCCCGTCCGGACAGGTCAGCCGGCCGTCCGGACAGGTCAGCCGGCCGTCTCCGTAGCCGGCCGTCACCCGCCAGGTGCAGCGCGCTGCCATATCCTGGTGATAGGTGGCCCCGTCCGGACAGGTCAGCCGGCCGTCTCCGTAGCCGGCCGTCACCCGCCAGGTGCAGCGCGCTGCCATATCCTGGTGATAGGTGGCCCCGTCCGGACAGGTCAGCCGGCCGTCCGGACAGGTCAGCCGGCCGTCTCCGTAGCCTGCCGTCACCCGCCAGGTGCAGCGCGCCGCCTATCCTGGTGACAGGTGGCCACGTCCGGACAGGTCAGCCGGCCGTCTCCGTAGCCTGCCGTCACCCGCCAGGTGCAGCGCGCCGCCATATCCTGGTGACAGGTGGCCCCGTCCGGACAGGTCAGCCGGCCGTCTCCGTAGCCGGCCGTCACCCGCCAGGTGCAGCGCGCCGCCATATCCTGGTGATAGGTGGCCCCGTCCGAACAGGTCAGCCGGCCGTCTCCATAGCCTGCCGTCACCCGCCAGGTGCAGCGCGCCGCCATATCCTGGTGATAGGTGGCCCCGTCCGGACAGGTCAGCCGGCCGTCTCCGTAGCCGGCCGTCACCCGCCAGGTGCAGCGCGCTGCCATATCCTGGTGATAGGTGGCCCCGTCCGGACAGGTCAGCCGGCCGTCCGGACAGGTCAGCCGGCCGTCTCCGTAGCCTGCCGTCACCCGCCAGGTGCAGCGCGCCGCCTATCCTGGTGACAGGTGGCCACGTCCGGACAGGTCAGCCGGCCGTCTCCGTAGCCTGCCGTCACCCGCCAGGTGCAGCGCGCTGCCATATCCTGGTGATAGGTGGCCCCGCCGGACAGGTCAGCCGGCCGTCCGGACAGGTCAGCCGGCCGTCCGGACAGGTCAGCCGGCCGTCTCCGTAGCCTGCCGTCACCCGCCAGGTGCAGCGCGCCGCCATATCCTGGTGACAGACGGCCACGTCCGGGCAGGTCAGCCGGCCGTCTCCGTAGCCTGCGCGTGTCGGCTCACCCCCGTCCAGCACCGCCCACCCCGTCGCGTGCAGCCAGTCCTCGACCAGCTGTCCCGTGCGGGCCGGCTCCGTGCATCCCGCGTCCCAGAGCGGGTGGCGGCCGTTCATATCGCCGGCGACGAGGACATCCCGCGTCCCAGAGCGGGTGGCGGCCGTTCACATCCCGCGTCCCAGAGCGGGTGGCGGCCGTTCACATCCCGCGTCCCAGAGCGGGTGGCGGCCGTTCACATCCCGCGTCCCAGAGCGGGTGGCGGCCGTTCACATCCCGCGTCCCAGAGCGGGTGGCGGCCGTTCACATCCCGCGTCCCAGAGCGGGTGGCGGCCGTTCACATCCCGCGTCCCAGAGCGGGTGGCGGCCGTTCACATCCCGCGTCCCAGAGCGGGTGGCGGCCGTTCACATCCCGCGTCCCAGAGCGGGTGGCGGCCGTTAACATCGCCGGCGACGAGGACATGGTCGCGGGTCGGGAACACGTCCAGGGGGAAGGAGTCCACACGTCCAGGGAGGAGGAGTCCACACGTCCAGGGAGGAGGAGTCCACACGTCCAGGGGGAAGGAGTCCACACGTCCAGGGAGGAGGAGTCCACACGTCCAGGGAGGAGGAGTCCACACGTCCAGGGAGGAGGAGTCCACACGTCCAGGGAGGAGTCCACACGTCCAGGGAGGAGGAGTCCACACGTCCAGGGGGAAGGAGTCCACACGTCCAGGGAGGAAGAGTCCACACGTCCAGGGAGGAGGAGTCCACACGTCCAGGGGGAAGGAGTCCACACGTCCAGGGAGGAGTCCACACGTCCAGGGAGGAGGAGTCCACACGTCCAGGGAGGAGGAGTCCACACGTCCAGGGGGAAGGAGTCCACGCGTCCAGGGGGAAGGAGTCCACGCGTCCAGGGGGAAGGAGTACATGCGTCCAGGGGGAAGGAGTCCACGCGTCCAGGGGGAAGGAGCCCACACGTCCAGGGGGAAGGAGTCCACACGTTCAGTGGAAGGAGTCCACGCGTCCAGGGGGAAGGAGTCCACGCGTCCAGGGGGAAGGAGTCCACGCGTCCAGGGGGAAGGAGTCCACGCGTCCAGGGGGAAGGAGTCCACGCGTCCAGGGGGAAGGAGTCCACGCGTCCAGGGGGGGGGGAGGAGTCCACACGTCCAGGGAGGAGGAGTCCACGCGTCCAGGGGGAAGGAGTCCACGCGTCCAGGGGGAAGGAGTCCACACGTCCAGGGAGGAGTCCACACGTCCAGGGAGGAGGAGTCCACGCGTCCAGGGGAAGGAGTCCACACGTCCAGGGAGGAGGAGTCCACACGTCCAGGGGGAAGGAGTCCACACTTCCAGGGAGGAGGAGTCCACACGTCCAGGGGGAGGAGTCCACGCGTCCAGGGGGAAGGAGTCCACACGTCCAGGGAGGAGGAGTCCACGCGTCCATGGGGAAGGAGTCCACACGTCCAGGGAGGAGGAGTCCACACGTCCAGGGAGGAGGAGTCCACACGTCCAGGGGGGAGGAGTCCACGCGTCCAGGGGAAGGAGTCCACACGTCCAGGGAGGAGTCCACACGTCCAGGGGGAGGAGTCCACGCGTCCAGGGGGAAGGAGTCCACACGTCCAGGGAGGAGGAGTCCACACGTCCAGGGGGAGGAGTCCACGCGTCCAGGGAGGAGGAGTCCACACGTCCAGGGGAGGAGTCCACGCGTCCAGGGGGAAGGAGTCCACGCGTCCAGGGAGGAGGAGTCCACACGTCCAGGGGGAGGAGTCCACGCGTCCAGGGGGAGGAGTCCACGCGTCCAGGGGGAAGGAGTCCACGCGTCCAGGGGGAAGGAGTCCACACGTCCAGGGAGGAGGAGTCCACACGTCCAGGGAGGAGGAGTCCACGCGTCCAGGGGAGGAGTCCACGCGTCCAGGGGGAAGGAGTCCACACGTCCAGGGGGAAGGAGTCTACACGTCCGGGGAGGAGGAGTCCACACGTCCAGGGAGGAGTCCACGCGTCCAGGGGGAAGGAGTCCACACGTCCAGGGAGGAGGAGTCCACACGTCCAGGGAGGAGTAGTCCACACGTCCAGGGAGGAGTCCACACGTCCAGGGGGAAGGAGTCCACACGTCCAGGGAGAAGGAGTCCACACGTCCAGGGAGGAGTCCACACGTCCAGGGGGAAGGAGTCCACACGTCCAGGGGGAAGGAGTCTACGCGTCCAGGGGGAAGGAGTCCACACGTCCAGGGAGGAGGAGTCCACACGTCCAGGGGGAGGAGTCCACGCGTCCAGGGGAAGGAGTCCACACGTCCAGGGAGGAGGAGTCCACACGTCCAGGGGGAGGAGTCCACGCGTCCAGGGGGAAGGAGTCCACACGTCCAGGGGGAAGGAGTCCACACGTCCAGGGGGAAGGAGTCCACACGTCCAGGGGGAAGGAGTCCACGCGTCCAGGGGGGAGGAGTCCACACGTCCAGGGAGGAGGAGTCCACACGCCCAGGGGGGAGGAGTCCACGCGTCCAGGGGGAAGGAGTCCACACGTCCAGGGGGGAGGAGTCCACGCGTCCAGGGGGAAGGAGTCCACACGTCCAGGGGAAGGAGTCCACACGTCCAGGGGGAAGGAGTCCACACGTCCATGGGAAGGAGTCCACGCGTCCAGGGGGAAGGAGTCCACGCGTCCAGGGGGAAGGAGTCCACGCGTCCAGGGGGAAGGAGTCCACACGTCCAGGGGGAAGGAGTCCACACGTCCAGGGGGAAGGAGTCCACGCGTCCAGGGGGAAGGAGTCCACGCGTCCAGGAGGAAGGAGTCCACGCGTCCAGGGGGAAGGAGTCCACGCGTCCAGGGGGAAGGAGTCCACACGTCCAGGGGGAAGGAGTCCACGCGTCCAGGGGGAAGGAGTCCACACGTCCAGGGGGAAGGAGTCCACGCGTCCAGGGGGAAGGAGTCCACACGTCCAGGGAGGAGGAGTCCACGCGTCCAGGGGGAAGGAGTCCACGCGTCCAGGGGGAAGGAGTCCACGCGTCCAGGGAGGAGGAGTCCACGCGTCCAGGGGGAAGGAGTCCACGCGTCCAGGGGGAAGGAGTCCACGCGTCCAGGGGAAGGAGTCCACGCGTCCAGGGGGAAGGAGTCCACACGTCCAGGGAGGAGGAGTCCACACGTCCAGGGAGGAGGAGTCCACGCGTCCAGGGGGAAGGAGTCCACACGTCCAGGGAGGAGGAGTCCACACGTCCCGGGAGGAGTAGTCCACACGTCCAGGGGGAAGGAGTCCACGCGTCCAGGGGGAAGGAGTCCACGCGTCCAGGGGGAGGAGTCCACACGTCCAGGGGGAAGGAGTCCACACCTCCAGGGAGGAGGAGTCCACACGTCCAGGGAGGAGTCCGCACGTCCAGGGGGAAGGAGTCCACACGTCCAGGGAGAAGGAGTCCACACGTCCAGGGGAAGGAGTCCACACGTCCAGGGGGAAGGAGTCCACGCGTCCAGGGGGAAGGAGTCCACGCGTCCAGGGGGAAGGAGTCCACGCGTCCAGGGGAAGGAGTCCACACGTCCAGGGGGAAGGAGTCCACGCGTCCAGGGGGAAGGAGTCCACGCGTCCAGGGGGAAGGAGTCCACACGTCCAGGGAGGAGTCCACACGTCCAGGGGGAAGGAGTCCACACGTCCAGGGGGAAGGAGTCCACACGTCCATGGAGGAGTCCACACGTCCAGGGAGGAGTCCACACGTCCAGGGGGAAGGAGTCCACACGTCCAGGGAGGAGGAGTCCACACGTCCAGGGGGAAGGAGTCCACACGTCCAGGGGGAAGGAGTCCACACGTCCAGGGGGAAGGAGTCCACACGTCCAGGGAGGAGGAGTCCACACGTCCAGGGGGAAGGAGTCCACACGTCCAGGGGGAAGGAGTCCACGCGTCCAGGGGGAAGGAGTCCACACGTCCAGGGGGAAGGAGTCCACGCGTCCAGGGGGAAGGAGTCCACGCGTCCAGGGGGGAGGAGTCCACACGTCCAGGGGGAAGGAGTCCACACGTCCAGGGGGAAGGAGTCCACACGTCCAGGGGGAAGGAGTCCACACGTCCAGGGGGAAGGAGTCCACACGTCCAGGGGGAAGGAGTCCACGCGTCCAGGGGAAGGAGTCCACGCGTCCATGGGGAAGGAGTCCACGCGTCCAGGGGGAAGGAGTCCACGCGTCCAGGGGGGAAGGAGTCCACGCGTCCAGGGGGAAGGAGTACACACGTCCAGGGGGAAGGAGTCCACACGTCCAGGGGGAAGGAGTCCACACGTCCAGGGGGAAGGAGTCCACGCGTCCAGGGGGAAGGAGTCCACGCGTCCAGGGGGAAGGAGTCCACGCGTCCAGGGGGAAGGAGTCCACACGTCCAGGGGGAAGGAGTCCACACGTCCAGGGGGAAGGAGTCCACACGTCCAGGGGGAAGGAGTCCACACGTCCAGGGGAAGGAGTCCACACGTCCAGGGGGAAGGAGTCCACACGTTGGTCTTCCTCCGTGGATCTGATGGGAGGGCGGTACACACAATACATATCCGTAACACAACTAACGACTCTTGTACTGCAGGGACTAGTAGGATGAAAGACTCGGGTAGCGCACCATTCCGTGGTGTTGTCTTGCGGCAGAAGCGAAGAGTCGTCCTTGCTGGTGACGAACTTCAGGCCGTCTCGGATGAGGATGAGCACGTCTCCATCCTTGACAGGCCCTCCGTTCCTCCTGCCGCGCGCCCTGTTCGAGACCACCGCCGTCTGGTAGCCAGTGATATCGATGGTCGGATTTGCACCCAGCTGAGTCTCCTGCACCGCGCACACGTCGGCTCCGCGGGCTGATAGCCAGCTGAAGAGTTCAGTCTTCTTGGGACGGAGGCCCTCCGCGTTCCAGCTCGTGACCAGCAGGCGGCTTCCCCCTGGACGTTGCGTCGGTAGCGCTGGTTCTTGGCTCTGCGGGTGCGCCCACCCACGGCGCTCGCCGTGGCCCCGCCGCCGGCGCTCGCGGCGGGGGGCGCGTCGTTCATTTAACTAGGCGGGACCGGGCCGCCACTGTGCCCGCGCGGCCCCGGTCCCGCAGAAGTTGTAGAGGTTGATGTTGACTGGTCGATGTCGTGGCGGCATCGGCCGCGAGCTCCCGACCTTGGGAGGCGAGATGAGGTCCCGTTTGGCGTACCCGCCGCTCGCCACGGTCGGGGCTGGGGCCGAAGCCCCTCCACCGTCCACCTCGGGGAGGCGGGACCTCGTCGGGACGGCCGGCGAAACTGTCTCGTGGCCTCCGTCGGACCAGAGCTGACAGTGTCGGTGTCTGTAGGACCACGAGCTGACAATGTCGGTGTCTGTCTGACCGCGAGCTGACAATGTCTGTGTCTGTCTGACCGCGAGCTGACAATGTCTGTGTCTGTCTGACCGCGAGCTGACTGTGTCTGTGTCTGTCTGACCGTGAGCTGACTGTGTCTGTGTCAGTCTGACCGTGAGCTGACAGTGTCGGTGTCTGTCTGACCATGAGCTGACAGTGTCTGTGTCTGTCTGACCGTGAGCTGATTGTGTCGGTGTCTGTCTGTCTGTCTGACCGTGAGCTGACAGTGTCGTGTCTATCTGACCGTGAGCTGATTGTGTCTGTGTCTGCCTGACTGTGAGCTGACAGTTTCAATGTTTACATAGCAGTTTCAAAACAGTGAAACATTGGTCACTAATAGTGGAGCATGAAGGTTTCTTTCACCATCACATGATCACGATTACGGCGCCAGTGCGTCAATTTACCGTCTGCTGTTATGTATCACATTGGTCGTATGGTTGATGCAGCCTAGGTATTGCCTTTGTTGGTGTTGTTTCCGTGGTATTATACAGAATTCACGGCAGGTGCTGGTCGCGAAAATAAGTGCCCGCTAACTTGGCTAAAATAAGCTCCTCCCACGTTTCGAGCTGCATGACTTACGGCACAGTGCACGACACAGCGGGTCATTTTTAGGCACCGCAAGCACTTTTTAGATGCCTGCGGCATGTACTATGCGGCATGCGAACATATGTGCGACAAAATACTAATGACAGCGCCGGTATATTGGTGGAACATTGTGTTATTGGTTGTGTTGTTGTATGGTACCGGTATGATACTTTCCGGAGATCTTGCAGCTCTAATTCTTATTCGCGAAAAAGCGGCAACTGCCGTCGGAAAAAGTAAATCGGTTGCGCATATGGAAGCGTAGCAGTCTTCGCAAAAGCTGCTACGCTACCAAATGAAGGTCAAAATGTCGGAAGAAAAAATACTCCGCTCTGGGTGTTTGTGCTGTTAACAGTACTTATAAAGCACGATTTCGAAATAAAAGGAACCAAGATCACTCTTACACCATGTTTGAGCAAATTGGATCAAATCTCAGTCTGGTGTAGTGATATCTACTCAAACGAGCTTAATGGAAGATGTTCCACAATTAGTGAACAATGTTCCACTATTTTGAAATTGCTATGTAAACGGGGCTAGTGTCGGTGTCTGTCTGACCGCGAGCTGACAGTGTCGGTGTCTGTCTGACCGTGAGCTGACAGTGTCGGTGTCTGTCTGACCGCGAGCTGACAGTGTCTGTCTGACCGTGAGCTGACAGTGTCTGTCTGTCTGACCGTGAGCTGACAGTGTCTGTCTGACCGTGAGCTGACAGTGTGTCTGTCTGACCGTGAGCTGACAAGTGTCTGTCTGACCGTAAGCTGACAGTGTCTGTGTTTGTCTGACCGTGAGATGACAGTGTCTGTCTGTCTGACCGTGAGCTGACAAGTGTCTGTCTGACCGTAAGCTGACAGTGTCTGTGTCTGTCTGACCGTGAGATGACAGTGTCTGTCTGTCTGACCGTGAGCTGACAAGTGTCTGTCTGACTGTAAGCTGACAGTGTCGGTGTCTGTCTGACCGTGAACTGACAGTGTCGGTGTCTGTCTGACCGTGAGCTGACAGTGTCGGTGTCTGTCTGACCGTGAGCTGACAGTGTCGGTGTCTGTCTGACCGTGAGCTGACAGTGTCGGTGTCTGTGTGACCGTGAGCTGACAGTGTCGGTGTCTGTCTGACCGTGAGCAGACAGTATCGGTGTATGTCTGACCGTGAGCTGACAGTGTCTATGTCTGTCTGTCTGACCGTGAGCTGACAATGTCTGTGTCTGTCTGACCGCGAGCTGACAATGTATCTGTCTGTCTGACCGTGAGCTGACAGTGTCTGTGTCTGTCTGACCGTGAGCTGACAGTGTCTGTGTATGTCTGACCGTGAGCTGACAGTGTCGGTGTCTGTCTGTCTGACCGTGAGCTGACAGTGTCTGTGTCTGTCTGACCGCGAGCTGACAATGTCTGTGTCTGTCTGACCGTGAGCTGACAGTGTCTGTGTCTGTCTGACCGTAAGCTGACAGTGTCTGTGTCTGTCTGTCTGACCGTGAGCTGACAGTGTCGGTGTATGTCTGTCTGACCGAGAGCTGACAGTGTCGGTGTCTGTCTGACAGTCTGACCGTGAGCTGACAGTGTCGGTGTCTGTTTGTCTGACCGTGAGCTGATTGTGTCTGTGTCTGCTGACCGTGAGCTGACAGTGTCGGTGTCTGTCTGTCTGACTGTGAGCTGACAGTGTCGGTGTCTGTCTGTATGACCGTGAGCAGACAGTGTCGGTGTCTGTCTGACCGTGAGCTGACAGTGTCGGTGCCTGTCTGACCGTGAGCTGAATGTGTCTGTGTCTGTCTGTCCGTGAGCTGACAGTGTCGGTGTCTGTCTGACCGTGAGCTGACAGTGTCTGTCTGTCTGACCGTGAGCTGACAGTGTCGGTGTCTGTCTGTCTGACCGTGAGCTGATTGTGTCGGTGTCTGTCTGTCTGACCGTGAGCTGATAGTGTATGTGTCTGTCTGACCGTGAGCTGACAGTGTCGGTGTCTGTCTGACCGTGAGCTGACAGTGTCGGTGTCTGTCTGTCTGACCGTGAGCTGACTGTGTGGGTGTCTGTCTGACCGTGAGCTGACAGTGTCGGTGTCTGTCTGATCGTGAGCTGACAGTGTCGGTGTCTGTCTGTCTGACCGTAAGCTGACAGTGCCGGTGTCTGTCTGACCGTGAGCTGATTGTGTCTGTGTCTGTCTGACCGTGAGCTGACAGTGTCGGTGTCTGTCTGACCGTGAGCTGATTGTGTCTGTGTCTGTCTGACCGTGAGCTGACAGTATCGGTGTCTGTCTGTCTGACCGTGAGCTGACAGTGTCGGTGTCTGTCTGTCTGACCGTGAGCTGACAGTGTCGGTGTCTGTCTGTCTGACCGTGAGCTGACAGTGTCGGTGTCTGTCTATCTGACCGTGAGCTGACAGTGTCGGTGTCTGTCTGTCTGACCGTGAGCTGACAGTGTCGGTGTCTGTCTGTCTGACCGTGAGCTGACAGTGTCGGTGTCTGTCTGTCTGACCGTGAGCTGACAGTGTCTGTGTCTGTCTGTCTGACCGCGAGCTGACAGTGTCGGTGTCTGTCTGTCTGACCGTGAGCTGACAGTGTCGGTGTCTGTCTGTCTGACCGCGAGCTGACAGTGTCTGTGTCTGTCTGACCGTGAGCTGACAGTGTCGGTGTCTGTCTGACCGTGAGCTGACAGTGTCGGTGTCTGTCTGTCTGACCGTGAGCTGACGGTGTCTGTCTGTCTGACCGTGAGCTGACAGTGTCGGTGTCTGTCTGTCTAACCGTGAGCTGACAGTGTCGGTGTCTGTCTGTCTGACCGTGAGCTGACAGTGTCGGTGTCTGTCTGACCGTGAGCTGACAGTGTATGTGTCTGTGTCTGACCGCGAGCTGACAGTGTCGGTGTCTGTCTGACCGTGAGCTGACAAGTGTGTCTGTCCGACCGTGAGCTGATTGTGTCTGTATCTGTGACCGTGAGCTGACAGTGTCGGTGTCTGTCTGACCGTGAGCTGATTGTGTGTCTGACCGTGAGCTGACAGTGTCGGTGTCTGTCTGACCGTGAGCTGATTGTGTCTGTGTCTGTCCGACCGTGAGCTGATTGTGTCTGTGTCTGTCTGACCGTGAGCTGACAGTGTCTGTGTCTGTCTGACCGTGAGCTGGCAGTGTCGGTGTCTGCCTGTCTGACCGTGAGCTGACAGTGTCTGTCTGTCTGACCGTGAGCTGACAGTGTCGGTGTCTGTCTGACCGTGAGCTGACAGTGTCTGTCTGACCGTGAGCTGAGTGTCGGTGTCTGTCTGTCTGACCGTGAGCTGACAGTGTCGGTGTCTGTCTGACCGTGAGCTGACAGTGTATGTGTCTGTCTGACCGTGAGCTGACAATGCCGGTGTCTGTCTGACCGTGAGCTGACAGTGTATGTGTCTGTCTGACCGTGAGCTGACAACGTCTGTGTCTGTCTGACCGTGAGCTGACAGTGTCGGTGTCTGTCTGACCGTGAGCTGACAGTGTCGGTGTCTGTCTGTCTGACCGCGAACTGACAGTGTGTGTGTCAGTCTGACCGTGAGCTGACAATGTCTGTGTCTGTCTGACCGTGAGCTGACAGTGTCGGTGTGTCTGTCTGACCGTGAGCTGACAGTGTCGGTGTCTGTCTGTCTGACCGTGAGCTGACAGCGTCTGTGTCTGTCTGACCGTGAGCTGACAGTGTCGGTGTCTGTCTGACCGTGAGCTGACAGTGTCGGTGTCTGTCTGACCGTGAGCTGACAGTGTCGGTGTCTGTCTGACCGTGAGCTGACAGTGTATGTGCCTGTGTCTGTCTGCCCGCGAGCTGACGGTGTCGGTGTCTGTCTGACCGTGAGCTGACAGTGTCTGTGTCTGTCTGACCGTGAGCTGACAGTGTCGGTGTCTGTCTGACCGTGAGCTGACAGTGTATGTGTATGCGTCTGTCTGACCGCGAGCTGACAGTGTCGGTGTCTGTCTGACCGTGAGCTGACAGTGTCGGTGTGTCTGTCTGACCGTGAGCTGACAGTGTCGGTGTCTGTCTGACCGTGAGCTGACAGTGTCGGTGTCTGCCTGACCGTGAGCTGACAGTGTCGGTGTCTGTCTGACCGTGAACTGACAGTGTCGGTGTCTGTCTGACCGTGAGCTGACAGTGTCGGTGTCTGTCTGTCTGACCGTGAGCAGACAGTGTCGGTGTCTGTCTGACCGTGAGCTGACAGTGTCGGTGTCTGTCTGACCGTGAGCTGACAGTGTCGGTGTCTGTCTGACCGTGAGCTGACAGTGTCGGTGTCTGTCTGACCGTGAGCTGACAGTGTCGGTGTCTGTCTGACCGTGAGCTGACAGTGTCAGTGTCTGTCTGTCTGACCGTGAGCAGACAGCGTCGGTGTCTGTCTGACCGTGAGCTGACAGTGTCGGTGTCTGTCTGACCGTGAGCTGACAGTGTCGGTGTCTGTCTGACCGTGAGCTGACAGTGTCGGTGTCTGTCTGACCGTGAGCTGACAGTGTCGGTGTCTGTCTGGCCGTGAGCTGACAGTGTGTGTCTGTCTGTCTGACAGTGAGCTGATTGTGTCTGTCTGTCTGACCGTGAGCTGACAGTGTCGGTGTCTGTCTGACCGTGAGCTGACAGTGTCGGTGTCTGTCTGTCTGACCGTGAGCTGACAGTGTCTGTCTGACCGTGAGCTGACAGTATCGGTGTCTGTCTGACCGTGAGCTGACAGTGTCGGTGTCTGTCTGTCTGACCGTGAGCTGACAGTGTCGGTGTCTGTCTGTCTGACCGTGAGCTGACAGTGTTGGTGTCTGTCTGTCTGACCGTGAGCTGACAGTGTCGGTGTCTGTCTGTCTGACCGTGAGCTGACAGTGTCGGTGTCTGTCTGTCTGACCGCGAGCTGACAGTGTCGGTGTCTGTCTGACCGTGAGCTGACAGTGTCGGTGTCTGTCTGTCTGACCGTGAGCTGACAGTGTCGGTGTCTGTCTGTCTGACCGTGAGCTGACAGTGTCGGTGTCTGTCTGTCTGACCGCGAGCTGACAGTGTCTGTGTCTGTCTGACCGTGAGCTGACAGTGTCGGTGTCTGTCTGTCTGACCGTGAGCTGACAGTGTCGGTGTCTGTCTGTCTGACCGTGAGCTGACAGTGTCTGTGTCTGTCTGTCTGACCGTGAGCTGACAGTGTCGGTGTCTGTCTGTCTGACCGTGAGCTGACAGTGTCGGTGTCTGTCTGTCTGACCGCGAGCTGACAGTGTCTGTGTCTGTCTGACCGTGAGCTGACAGTGTCGGTGTCTGTCTGTCTGACCGTGAGCTGACGGTGTCTGTCTGTCTGACCGTGAGCTGACAGTGTCGGTGTCCGTCTGTCTAACCGTGAGCTGACAGTGTCGGTGTCTGTCTGTCTGACCGTGAGCTGACAGTGTCGGTGTCTGTCTGACCGTGAGCTGACAGTGTATGTGTCTGTGTCTGACCGCGAGCTGACAGTGTCGGTGTCTGTCTGACCGTGAGCTGACAAGTGTCTGTCTGTCCGACCGTGAGCTGATTGTGTCTGTGTCTGTCTGACCGTGAGCTGACAGTGTCGGTGTCTGCCTGACCGTGAGCTGATTGTGTCTGTCTGACCGTGAGCTGACAGTGTCGGTGTCTGTCTGACCGTGAGCTGATTGTGTCTGTGTCTGTCCGACCGTGAGCTGATTGTGTCTGTGTCTGTCTGACCGTGAGCTGACAGTGTCTGTGTCTGTCTGACCGTGAGCTGACAGTGTCGGTGTCTGTCTGTCTGACCGTGAGCTGACAGTGTCTGTCTGTCTGACCGTGAGCTGACAGTGTCGGTGTCTGTCTGACCGTGAGCTGACAGTGTCTGTCTGACCGTGAGCTGAGTGTCGGTGTCTGTCTGTCTGACCGTGAGCTGACAGTGTCGGTGTCTGTCTGACCGTGAGCTGACAGTGTATGTGTCTGTCTGACCGTGAGCTGACAATGCCGGTGTCTGTCTGACCGTGAGCTGACAGTGTATGTGTCTGTCTGACCGTGAGCTGACAACGTCTGTGTCTGTCTGACCGTGAGCTGACAGTGTCGGTGTCTGTCTGACCGTGAGCTGACAGTGTCGGTGTCTGTCTGTCTGACCGCGAACTGACAGTGTGTGTGTCAGTCTGACCGTGAGCTGACAATGTCTGTGTCTGTCTGACCGTGAGCTGACAGTGTCGGTGTGTCTGTCTGACCGTGAGCTGACAGTGTCGGTGTCTGTCTGTCTGACCGTGAGCTGACAGCGTCTGTGTCTGTCTGACCGTGAGCTGACAGTGTCGGTGTGTCTGACCGTGAGCTGACAGTGTCGGTGTCTGTCTGACCGTGAGCTGACAGTGTCGGTGTCTGTCTGACCTTGAGCTGACAGTGTATGTGTCTGTGTCTGTCTGCCCGCGAGCTGACGGTGTCGGTGTCTGTCTGACCGTGAGCTGACAGTGTCTGTGTCTGTCTGACCGTGAGCTGACAGTGTCGGTGTCTGTCTGACCGTGAGCTGACAGTGTATGTGTATGCGTCTGTCTGACCGCAAGCTGACAGTGTCGGTGTCTGTCTGACCGTGAGCTGACAGTGTCGGTGTGTCTGTCTGACCGTGAGCTGACAGTGTCGGTGTCTGTCTGACCGTGAGCTGACAGTGTCGGTGTCTGCCTGACCGTGAGCTGACAGTGTCGGTGTCTGTCTGACCGTGAACTGACAGTGTCGGTGTCTGTCTGACCGTGAGCTGACAGTGTCGGTGTCTGTCTGTCTGACCGTGAGCAGACAGTGTCGGTGTCTGTCTGACCGTGAGCTGACAGTGTCGGTGTCTGTCTGACCGTGAGCTGACAGTGTCGGTGTCTGTCTGACCGTGAGCTGACAGTGTCGGTGTCTGTCTGACCGTGAGCTGACAGTGTCGGTGTCTGTCTGTCTGACCGTGAGCAGACAGTGTCGGTGTCTGTCTGACCGTGAGCTGACAGTGTCGGTGTCTGTCTGACCGTGAGCTGACAGTGTCGGTGTCTGTCTGACCGTGAGCTGACAGTGTCGGTGTCTGTTTGACCGTGAGCTGACAGTGTCGGTGTCTGTCTGACCGTGAGCTGACAGTGTCGGTGTCTGTCTGGCCGTGAGCTGACAGTGTGTGTCTGTCTGTCTGACAGTGAGCTGATTGTGTCTGTCTGTCTGACCGTGAGCTGACAGTGTTGGTGTCTGTCTGACCGTGAGCTGACAGTGTCGGTGTCTGTCTGTCTGACCGTGAGCTGACAGTGTCTGTCTGACCGTGAGCTGACAGTATCGGTGTCTGTCTGACCGTGAGCTGACAGTGTCGGGGTCTGTCTGACCGTGAGCTGACAGTGTCGGTGTCTGTCTGACCGTGAGCTGACAGTATCGGTGTATGTCTGACCGTGAGCTGACTGTGTCTGTGTCTGTCTGACCTGAGCTGACAGTGTCGGTGTCTGTCTGACCGTGAGCTGACTGTGTCTGTGTCTGTCTGACCGTGAGCAGACAGTGTCGGTGTCTGTCTGACCGTGAGCTGACAGTATCGGTGTCTGTCTGTCTGACCGTGAGCTGACAGTGTAGGTGTCTGTCTGTCCGTGAGCTGACTGTGTCTGTCTGTCTGACCGTGAGCTGACAGTGTCGGTGTCTGTCTGTCTGACCGTGAGCTGACAGTGTCGGTGTCTGTCTGACCGTGAGCTGACTGTGTCTGTGTCTGTCTGACCGTGAGCTGACAGTATCGGTGTCTGTCTGACCGTGAGCTGACAGTGTTTGTCTGACCGTGAGCTGACAGTGTCGGTGTCTGTCTGACCGTGAGCTGACTGTGTCTGTGTCTGTCTGACCGTGAGCTGACAGTGTCGGTGTCTGTCTGACCGTGAGCTGACAGTGTCTGTCTGACCGTGAGCTGACAGTGTCGGTGTCTGTCTGTCTGTCCCACCAGGTACCACAGTCACCACGCGCTGCCATTCCAGCGACTGCCGGACCCGGGACTCCAGCACCTGTCTCCACAACAGACCCGCACGCCGCCGCCGCCGCCGCCAGCCACCACCGCCGGTCAGGCTAGGTCCCCTGCCTGCTCACGAGGACCGGGACACAGCCGCAGGGGTGTTCTTACCCCACACCTCTCACCTCTGACAGCCAGGTCTCCTGCCTGCTCGCCAGGACCGGGACACAGCCGGCAGAAACTTATCATCCCACACCTGCCACCGTCGCGGGCTAGCCCGGCGTGTCACCCCAGATCTCCACCCCTGCGTCACTGTCTGTTTTCCCCTGGACGCTCGCCAGGACCGGCCCACGACTGGTGGAGGACCTCCTCCCATCTCACACCCTGACACACTACACACTGCCCACTCACTCACTACACACTGTCCGAGCTGCCAGATGCACCCAAGCCTGGGCTGAGCGAGCTCATTTTAAAGGAAATGTGATACCATACCTATGCAGGCATACGTTTAAAAAAAAAAAGAGTATTTGCATCCTTACATTAAAATATATATATCGTCGTGCGTTGTAAGAATATTTACTTTTACTAGGCTTAGTAGCCGTTTTTTGCGCGTCGATGACGTGGTGTAAGCTGTATATGTACACCATTTTAATATTTAATTATTTAAATGCACCCGAACTATGTCGAGCAGTGTTTTTATCATCCTCTTTTAATACAGTGGCATTACTGCTCGTTGTTTTTAGTGTTATAGGAGTAATAAAGCATCGTGTTCGAAAAATGGTTTGCACATGTGTATAACGACCGAGGATGCTTGGAAATCAAGTCACCTCTATGATTTGGAGGAACTCCATGTGACTCCATGTGACTCCATGTCACATGGAAAATTGAACGTTTATTGCATTGCATACCGCGGTCCGCAACATATCATTTTGAATCCTTCTCGCTTCGTTCTCTAAGAGGCGAAACGGGGTGGGGGCATCAAACGACCTTTGCAACATTCACATACACGCCGACATAATTAATGGGCCAGTAACCACTACATTCTTGTGAACTCTGCGATAATTTGTATGTATATTTACAGTTCAGTCTGAATTACCGGTGCACGAAAAATAACACCGCATGACATCGCTACATGACCCAGCCAAACTGCACGCTCTGTGCTGATGAAAACTAAATGCAAAGATGACGATGGAATGGTAACAATGTTGCTCAGCCTGTACGCATCACAGTCGGGTCAATCTTCACATGATGGCTCGGAACGCTCAGCCTGTACGCATCACAGTCCAGGTCAATCTGCACATGATGGCGCTCTGAGCGCTCAGCCTGTGACGTCACAAGCCTCTTCGTTTGTACGTACAACACTCTGTTCAGCCGCCGCGATCCCCGAGCGGAGTTCTGCTGAACCTCTGAGCTCACTACTGCCCGCTCCAAGCAGCCGTCTCAGCCCGCAGCTGGGCCAGGAGTGCCCGCACGGCACCAACCGCGGCCCGCAGCTGGGCCAGGAGTGACCCCTGGCAGCCGACGCAGCCCGCACGGCACCAACCGCGGCCCGCAGCTGGGCCAGGAGTGACCCCTGGCAGCCGACCCAGCCAACATGGTACCAGCCGCCTCCGTGGAGGGCTTCGCTAGCCAACCAGTCCGGAACAGCCATCCCCTCTTGACAAACAACCCCCTCCCATCGCACACACACGCTTTGTACATCCATCTCAGACTCCCTCTCTCCCTCTCTCCCTCTCTCCCTCTCTCCCTCTCTCCCTCTCTCCTTCTCCCCCCCCCCCCCCCCACCCTCACCGGTCCACTGCCCGCCGCTCAGAGCGCGTTCTTATAGTACAGGTCCACGGCAGACTTGTCCTTGTCCTCCAGACTGAACGTGGCGTTTTTGCCTGTGACGCGGCACTGGTGCAGGATGCCCTTCTCGTAAGCCGTCTTCACCGCCTTCCTGTCGGCGGCCTTGCGAGACTCGACCAGCTTGGCTTTGTCCAGGGACGGATCGACGCCCAGCGGCTCGAGCTTGTTCCGCGGCAGCCACTGCCTGTATACGAGGGAGGGGGTCCCGGGTCGGTGATGGTCAGTAGGGCCAGCTGGGCGAGCCGCCCAGAGCGGCAAGTGGGTAGAGGCGACTAAAGAATAGATATAATTCACTTCGTTAGGAGATTCCATCAACTCTGATGTCGGAGATGTGCTAACTGCCTAACTTCTGGGTGACCATCAAGTCACACCACACTACAAATACATGAAACCAGCATCACAGTCTGAAATTACTGGTCAACACATCACAACCGCCTCCCAACACATGCAAAACCTCGGAACATTCCCAATGCCGGACAAGCCGCCGGCGCAGCCCACCAGGCACCATCTCTACAAACCTGACACGCTCACCCCCCCCCCCTTCCTCCTCTCTGCTCCACCCCACATTCCTCCCGGACCTATCCGACGCCCCCCCCCCCCCCCCCCTCCTCTCCACCCCACATTCCTCCCGGACCTATCCGACGCCCCCCCCCCCCCCCCCCCTCCTCTCTGCTCCACCCCACATTCCTCCCGGACCTATCCGACGCCCCCCCCCCCCCTCCCTCTGCTGTCTCCGCTCACGCCAGACTGACCAGGTGCGCTTGGCGTCCGACCCCCTCCCCCCCCCCCCCCCTGCTGTCTCCGCTCACGCCAGACTGACCAGGTGCGCTTGGCGTCCGACCCCCTCCCCCCCCCGCTGTCTCCGCTCACGCCAGACTGACCAGGTGCGCTTGGCGTCCGACCCCCTCTCCCCCCCCCCTGCTGTCTCCGCTCACGCCAGACTGACCAGGTGCGCTTGGCGTCCGACCCCCCCCCCCCCCCCCTGCTGTCTCCGCTCACGCCAGACTGACTAGATGCGCTTGGCGTTCGACGCCCCCCCCCCCCCTGCTGTCTCCGCTCCCGCCAGACTGACCAGGTGCGCTTGGCGTCCGACGCCCCCCCCCCCCCCTGCTGTCTCCGCTCACGCCAGACTGACCAGGTGCGCTTGACGTCCGACGCCGCCCCCCCCCCCCCCCCCTGCTGCTGTCTCCGCTCACGCCAGACTGACCAGGTGCGCTTGGCGTCCGACGCCCCCCTCTCCCCCCCCCCCCCCCTGCTGTCTCCGCTCACGCCAGACTGACCAGGTGCGCTTGGCGTACGACGCCCCCCCCCCCCCTCCCTGCTGTCTCCGCTCACGCCAGACTGACTAGATGCGCTTGGCGTTCGACGCCCCCCCCCCCCTGCTGTCTCCGCTCCCGCCAGACTGACCAGGTGCGCTTGGCGTCCGACGCCCCCCCCCCCCCCCCCCCTGCTGTCTCCGCTCACGCCAGACTGACCAGGTGCGCTTGGCGTCCGACGCCCCCCCCCCCCCTGTCTCTCCGCTCCCGCCAGACTGACCAGGTGCGCTTGGCGTCCGACCCCCTTCCCCCCCCCCCCTGCTGTCTCCTCTCACGCCAGACTGACCAGGGCTGTCTCCGCTCACGCCAGACTGACCAGGGCTGTCTCCGCTCACGCCAGACTGACCAGGGCTGTCTCCGCTCACGCCAGACTGACCAGGGCTGTCTCCGCTCACGCCAGACTGACCAGGGCTGTCTCCGCTCACGCCAGACTGACCAGGGCTGTCTCCGCTCACGCCAGACTGACCAGGGCTGTCTCCGCTCACGCCAGACTGATCAGGGCTGTCTCCGCTCACGCCAGACTGACTAGGGCTGTCTCCGCTCACGCCAGACTGACTAGGGCTGTCTCCGCTCACGCCAGACTGACCAGGGCTGTCTCCGCTCACGCCAGACTGACCAGGGCTGTCTCCGCTCACGCCAGACTGACCAGGGCTGTCTCCGCTCACGCCAGACTGACCAGGGCTGTCTCCGCTCACGCCAGACTGATCAGGTGCGCTTGGCGTCCGACCCCCTCCCCCCCCCCCCCCCCCTGCTGTCTCCGCTCCCGCCAGACTGACCAGGTGCGCTTGGCGTCGAAGAAGAGCACCAAGTACACGGGACCGGTGTGGTTGTCGACCAGCGCCAGGACTTCCTCGGGAGGCACCGGAATCGGCACCAGGTTATGGAAGTAACCCGTGCGCGGCATCTTGGGGTTGATGATCTGCCGCGGAGAGATGGGGCGCCGGTCAGACAGGGTCAGACGGGGTCAGACGGGGTCGGACGGTCGGACTGAGTCAGACGGGGTCAGACGGGGTCAGACGGGGTCGGACGGTCAGACTGAGTCAGACGGGGTCATACGGGGTCAGCCGGGGTCAGCCGGGGTCAGACGGGGTCGGACGGTCAGACTGAGTCAGACGGGGTCAGACGGGGTCAGACGGGGTCGGACGGGGTCAGACTGTGTTAGGGACACGGATAGTCAGAGGGACATAATATCGAGAGGTAATATACAAACACAGAAACGTATGAGCTCAAAAGCAGTACGGATAATAACGCAATTACTAGAACCTCTAGGGGAACGCAAGCACAATGATTTTTCATTAAAAACCCTCCCTGGCTACTCTTTTTCATGAACTCGCAAAGTTCAGTCATTAACTCAAGTGTCACGTCGTATTTACATTTCCTCCAGATCAATACAGCGTCACCGTGCACTCGAGACATAGCACATGAGCTTGGTTGGACCCACTTGCGTATCACTCGCCAATACAGCCACCGCGGCCCTCGGCCCCTGCCCCACTCACCAGCGCCGGGTACCAGGGGTAGCCGCGACACTTGGCCCAGACCAGGTCTAGCGGCTCCAGCGGGATCTCGGAACTGCTGATGTCATCATCCTCCATGTCGTCGGCGGTGTCCAGGTCAGAGTCCTCGGAGCCGGTGTCGATGCCGGGCGGCGCCATGTCATCGTTATCGCTGGCCGTCTCGTCATCGGTGCCCGGCGCCACCTCTGCCGGCAAACAATGGTATTAGTAGCTACGTTACCCAGCCCGTCGGGGTACCTCCCGTCTTCGGTGTGTGGACTTAGCACGCACGTCACCCGACATATGTCACCTCTCCCATGCTGGTCACTAGTTTTGGGGCACACCGAAATAAGTCATCTTTCTATGAACCTAAACCGTTCGTTCCAGACTCTGTGCTATCGCTAGCCAATGCTGGGCCGAGCGGGCCTGTACACCACCTCACCATGGCAAGGCCGTGTATTAAGGGAGCAGCGACGCAGTGGCTATTCTGCGCCCATACAATGAAGGCACAACATACGCGAGACACGTTTCACAAGCATGTGGATACACTTTGAGTTAGGATAGCGCGGTCACAGAGGTCAGGGTTTTAAGATGGACAATAAGGTACGGCGTGAGGGGGCGTGGGTGGCCGTTTGGGGCAGCATGTTCCAGGCGGCGGCCGCGCGGTAGCGGAATTGCCGCTGGGTGGCGGTCAGTCGGACGCGTAGTGCGCCGACACCGTTCGCGGAGGCTCGGGTACTACGCAGGGAGGCCTCTTCGTGTTATAAAAAGCGAACGCAGTGTGGATGGTGAATCGCTTTCGTGTAGTGCTCGGTACACGTTTACACAGTGTGGCAGCGCACCATCTCGGGCACACTGACCCATCCCAGCGTCTCCAGGGCCGGCGAAATGGGATCGTAGCGACGCACCATCTCGGACACACTGACCCATCGCAGCGTCTCCAGGGCCGGCGAAATGGGATCGTAGCGACGCACCATCTCGGGCACACTGACCCATCGCAGCGTCTCCAGGGCCGGCGAAATGGGATCGTAGCGACGCACCATCTCGGGCACACTGACCCATCGCAGCGTCTCCAGGGCCGGCGAAATGGGATCGTAGCGGCGCACCATCTCGGACACACTGACCCATCGCAGCGTCTCCAGGGCCGGCGAAATGGGATCGTAGCGACGAACACCAGTGACAAGCCTAGCGGCGAAGTGGACAACTTTCTGTACCCTGTTCAGGTGGCAGTCGGCGGCGCCTCCCCACACAGACAAACAATGTTGTATATGGGGGAAAACGTGGACACAGACAAGAAGCCTCAGAACATCATGGTTCAGATGGTGGCGAATTTTAAACAGCGACACGAGAATAGCTTAACAACGCCGGACGACCGTAGAGATGTGCGCCTCCCAGGTGAGGTGCTGGTCGAGGAGCACCCTCACCCCGCACCTTCACTGTGGTTGATGGGTGAATAGTTGAGCCAGAGATGCTGATATGAAAATTGCCGGTCTTTTGAATGGATGATTTTGTGCCGATCAGTGTAAAATCCGTCTTCTCAGGGTTCATTTTCAGACTATTGGCTTGAAACCACATTTGAAGGCACCAGATGGGCTCTTTGGACGCGAGACTTGAGGTGGGATAAACCGGTGACGTCAGGTGGGGAGCTGTCAAGGAGCTGAGTGGCATCGGCGTAGGATAGGAGGCGCCCATGTGGAAGGAAGCAGGAGAGGTCGTTGATGAAGATCAGGAAAAGGATTGGGCCAACCAGGGATCCCTGGGGCACACCGTGTGACAACGGCAGCGGGGTCGAGCTGCTACTGCCAACCATCAGTCTCCGATCGCGCAGGTAGCTCCTAAACCACTCGGAGGCTACACCACACCACTCCAGCTTCTCCAGGACGCCATTGTCGACGCTGTCGAATGCCTTGCTGAGGTCGATCGTCGTGAGCGACGCAACGTGACCATTATCGACGGACCTTGCAAGCCACTCGACAGCGCCAATCAGGGCGTCCTCCGTGGAGTGACGCGGCCGGTACGCGTACTGGGTCCGTGTAAGCACGTTGTGTTCGAGCAGGTATGGCGTCAGTAGTCTGTTGAAGACAGACGTTTCCGGTATTTTTTTTTAAGCACGGAGAGAATGGAGATAGGCCGAACGTTGTTGAGGTCTGCTCGATCACCCGCCTTGTACACGGGAGTGACACGAGCGGTTTTCCAGGCGTCGGGAGAGGTACGGGAGACAATCGAGCAGTTGATCAGTTGCAGTAGATGAGGCGCAATGACCGGAAACACTCTCTGACAGCATGCAGAGGAACACCATCGATGTCGACCGCTCTCGATCCGCTCATCAGGCTGATAGCCGCGGACAGTTCGGGTAGAGTTTCCGGTCGCAGCTCGAGTGCAGAGGCACAGACGCGGTACGGTCGCGGGCCCGCTGGAACCTGGGCGGTGGCGTCACGCGTCGCCGCCGCGGCTTCCGCCTCCGACTGACGGATCGTCTCCGCCAGGATTAGAACCGACCTTTGCGCTGTCTGTACTGTGTGAAGCTGGCGCGCTGGGGCTGGAAGTCGTCTCCGCTGTCTCGGTCCTCAGATGCTCGGCCACGTAACACCGACTGCTCGCCGCCCCCGTCAGTGGACGGCTTGGTGCGACCGCCCTGCCGGGGAAGAGAGACGTCAGTGTGCGGCTTGGTACGGCCGCCCTGCCGGGGAAGAGAGACGTCAGTGTGCGGCTTGGTACGGCCGCCCTGACGGGGAAGAGAGACGTCAGTGTGCGGCTTGGTACGGCCGCCCTGCCGGGGCAGAGACGTCAGTGTGCGGCTTGGTGCGGCCGCCCTGCCGGGGAAGAGAGACGTCAGTGGACGGCTTGGTGCGGCCGCCCTGCCGGGGCAGAGAGACGTCAGTGGACGGCTTGGTGCGGCCGCCCTGCCGGGGAAGAGAGACGTCAGTGGACGGCTTGGTGCGGCCGCCCTGCCGGGGAAGAGAGACGTCAGTGGACGGCTTGGTGCGGCCGCCCTGCCGGGGAAGAGAGACGTCAGTGGACGGCTTGGTGCGGCCGCCCTGCCGGGGCAGAGAGACGTCAGTGGACGGCTTGGTGCGGCCGCCCTGCCGGGGCAGAGAGACGTCAGTGGACGGCTTGGTACGGCCGCTCTGCCGGGGCAGAGAGACGCCAGCGGGTGGCTGGAGACAGGCGAGCGATCAGAGGCTGTCAGTTTGTAGAGCGATATCAAAACAAATGACATCCGAGCTATCATATTGAAGGGGATCTAACTGGTATCCAGGAGAGCGTGTATTAGTAAAGCGATCACAAATGGAAACTTGTCAACGTGTTTTGCGTAAATCCGATACTACCACCAAACAGCATTCCCGGCACAAGACATGTATTTGCATCAGTTTAACAAAAGGTGGCGGAATAACAACACCCAGTGGTGTATGTAAGAGCTGCATGTGGAGAGCGAAACAAGCCATCAGTCCCACTATCCCACAGCGAGCGCCGCCGCCACAGATGGCAGCTCCGGCAGCTGTGGCCGCGCGGCCAGCATTACTCACCACGCTCTGGTCCTCTGCGCCGGCCTGCTGAGATCCCGACTTGGCTCGCTTCCTGCCGTCCTTCTTCTGTGGCGAGGGGATGCCCTGTAAACAGACCGATACCAGTCGGAGCGCCGTCTAACGACTGTCCCGTGAATGAGGCCTCCCATGGGCTGGTACTATGGCGACCCTGTCTCACACAACTCGCTGAGCAGCACTGGCTGAACAGCAGGCTTGCAGCCACACAGCGTAAGCTTGTGTTGGATTAAATCATTATCCTACCATACAACAGCTGTGCAGGCCATGTATAATGGTCTCACTGACATGAAGAGTATCAGCCGGTCATCAACAACCTTCTCACATGGCGTGTCTCAACTCCTCCCCATTCGGCAGCCCTCTCCTCTACCCCACCTTGATGCCGGCCGCCTTCTTGGTGAAGAGCACGGCGGTGCGCCGGTTGACCCCGGCCGGACTGGAGGCGCTGCCGCTGGCGGCGGGCCGGCGGCTGGTGGCCGGACTGGCGCCGCCCCCTGCTGTACGGCGGCCGATGGACGGAGACGCCGAACGCTCCTCAGAGACATCTCTGGCGACCTCTGGAGAACGAACGGGCACACAGTATCAGCCCGGCACCCTCTGAAGAACGAACGGGCACACAGTATCAGCCCGGCACCCTCTGCAGAACGAACGGGCACACAGTAACAGCCCGGCACCCTCTGAAGAACGAACGGGCACACAGTATCAGCCCGGCACCCTCTGAAGAACGAACGGGCACACAGTATCAGCCCGGCACCCTCTGAAGAACGAACGGGCACACAGTATCAGCCCGGCACCCTCTGAAGAACGAACGGGCACACAGTATCAGCCCGGCACCCTCTGAAGAACGAACGGGCACACAGTATCAGCCCGGCACCCTCTGAAGAACGAACGGGCACACAGTATCAGCCCGGCACCCTCTGAAGAACGAACGGGCACACAGTATCAGCCCGGCACCCTCTGAAGAACGAACGGGCACACAGTATCAGCCCGGCACCCTCTGAAGAACGAACGGGCACACAGTATCAGCCCGGCACCCTCTGAAGCACGAACGGGAACACAGTCACCAGCAGGCAGTCGAACGGACCCACAGTCAAGACCCCGGCACCCTCAACCTGTCGCACGAACTCATAGAGCAGCCCGGCACCCTCTGAAGAACGAACACACACAGTATCAGCCCGGCACCCTCTGAAGAACGAATGAGCACACAGTCACCAGCAGGCAGCCGAACGGACGCACAGTCAAGACCCCGGCACCCTCAACCTGTCGCACGAACTCATAGAGCAGCCCGGCAAACTCTGAAGAACGAACGGGCACACAGTATCAGCCCGGCACCCTCTGAAGAACGAACGGGCACACAGTATCAGCCCGGCACCCTCTGAAGAACGAACGGGCACACAGTATCAGCCCGGCACCCTCTGAAGCACGAACGGGAACACAGTCACCAGCAGGCAGTCGAACGGACCCACAGTCAAGACCCCGGCACCCTCAACCTGTCGCACGAACTCATAGAGCAGCCCGGCACCCTCTGAAGAACGAACACACACAGTATCAGCCCGGCACCCTCTGAAGAACGAATGAGCACACAGTCACCAGCAGGCAGCCGAACGGACGCACAGTCAAGACCCCGGCACCCTCAACTGGTCGCACGAACTCATAGAGAGCAACACGGCGCCCTCTGAAGAACGAACGAGCACATTGTTAGGACCATGACACCACATGCAGATCGAACGGACACAGCACCCGGAACGTGTTAACTGTATTCATTGCATATATGCAGTTAGGCATGACGTGTAGTTAGTCGGCACCTTACCTGTACCATCGCGGCTCTCTCCCCCAGAGGATGCGGCGACAGCGGAGGAGGAGCTTTTAGCATGGGAGCCGCGGCCACCGCCTCGTCCGCGCTTCCCCATGGCCCCCCGCCGACCGACGGTTGCCTTCTGCCCGACCGGGGTACTCTCCTCTGTCAGACAAGATTACACAATCAGACGGACCCCACAGTCCGAAACATAGTCAGGCCGCCCGCCGACCGACGGTTGCCTTCGGACCGACCGGGGTACTCTCCTCTGTCAGACAAGATTACACAATCAGACGGGCCACACAGTCCGAAACATACAGTCAGGCCGCCCGCCGACCGACGGTTGCCTTCGGACCGACCGGGCCGGGGTGGCCTCATCTGTCAAGACAGAAGTACACGATCAGATACAGTCAGACAGGACGACACGTCCACTTCTGGCCAGCCTGGGCTCCTTCCCCCTGCCAGAGTACAGCACCATATTCAGACGGAGGCAAACCAGCAACGGGGGCGGCGCTGGTCAGTCCGCCTGCCGCCTGTACCAACTCAGCTACAGCTACCCCCCTCACCGTCACTAACCTTCAGCGGCGGCGGCGCTGGTCAGTCAGCCTGCCGCCTGTACCAACTCAGCTACAGCTGCTCCCCTCCCGCCACTAACCTTCAGCGGCGGCGGCGCTGGTCCGCGGCCGCTTCCTCTGCGGTGGCGGCGGCGGCGGCTCATGCGGGGAGGAGGCGCGCGACTCACTGGAGGCCGCCTCCGTATGATCCTCTGTGCTGTCCGAGGACTCGTCGCCTGACGCCGGGCAACGGAAACGCACACACACAGTCAGACAAACAGGCAGACAACCATAGATACAGACGGTCAGACAGACACACGGCGATGCAAAACAAAGCACAGACACAAACAGTTACACCCATCTGTTGGCTATACCATGTCAAACACACCCGACTGTTGACTGTTATAGTAAGTGTCAAAGCCCGACTGTTGACTGACTAGAACGACACACATCAGACAGGACGGCTCTGCCCGGTATCTATGCAGCTGACCTGACTGTGAGCCAGAGGACGGCTCTGCCCGGTATCTTTCCCCGGACTGTGAGCCAGAGGACGGCTCTGCCCGGTATCTATGCAGCTGACTGTGAGCCGGAGGACGGCTCTGCCCGGTATCTATGCAGCTGACTGTGAGCCGGAGGACGGCTCTGCCCGGTATCTATACAGCTGACCTGACTGTGAGCCGGAGGACGGCTCTGCCCGGTATCTATGCAGCTGACCTGACTGTGAGCCGGAGGACGGCTCTGCCCGATATCTATGCAGCTGACTGTGAGCCGGAGGACGGCTCTGCCCGGTATCTATACAGCTGACCTGACTGTGAGCCGGAGGACGGCTCTGCCCGGTATCTATGCAGCTGACTGTGAGCCGGAGGAAGGCTCTGCCCGGTATCTATGCAGCTGACTGTGAGCCGGAGGACGGCTCTGCCCGGTATCTATGCAGCTGACTGTGAGCCGGAGGACAGCTCTGCCCGGTATCTATGCAGCTGACTGTGAGCCGGAGGACGGCTCTGCCCGGTATCTATGCAGCTGACTGCGAGCCGGAGGACGGCTCTGCCCGGTATCCTTCCCCGGACTGTGAGCCGGAGGACGGCTCTGCCCGGCATCTTTGCAGCTGACTATGAGCCAGAGCCAGAGGACGGCTCTGCCCGGTATCTATGCAGCTGACTGTGAGCCAGAGGACGGCTCTGCCCGGTATCTATGCAGCTGACTGTGACCCGGAGGACGGCTCTGCCCGGTATCTATGCAGCTGACTGTGAGCCGGAGGACGGCTCTGCCCGGTATCTATGCAGCTGACTGTGAGCCGGAGGACGGCTCTGCCCGGTATCTATGCAGCTGACTGTGAGCAGGAGGACGGCTCTGCCCGGTATCTATGCAGCTGACTGTGAGCCGGAGGACGGCTCTGCCCGGTATCTATGCAGCTGACCTGACTGTGAGCCGGAGGACGGCTCTGCCCGGTATCTATGCAGCCGACTGTGAGCCGGAGGACGGCTCTGCCCGGTATCTATGCAGCTGACTGTGAGCCGGAGAACGGCTCTGCCCGGTATCTTTCCCCGGACTGTGAGCCGGAGGACGGCTCTGCCCAGTATCTATGCAGCTGACTGTGAGCCGGAGGACGGCTCTGCCCGGTATCTATGCAGCTGACTGTGAGCCGGAGGACGGCTCTGCCCGGTATCTATGCAGCTGACTGTGACCCGGAGGACGGCTCTGCCCGGTATCTATGCAGCTGACTGTGAGCCGGAGGACGGCTCTGCCCGGTATCTATGCAGCTGACTGTGACCCGGAGGACGGCTCTGCCCGGTATCTATGCAGCTGACTGTGAGCCGGAGGACGGCTCTGCCCGGTATCTATGCAGCTGACTGTGAGCCAGAGGACGGCTCTGCCCGGTATCTATGCAGCTGACTGTGAGCCAGAGGACGGCTCTGCCCGGTATCTATGCAGCTGACTGTGAGCCAGAGGACGGCTCTGCCCGGTATCTATGCAGCTGACTGTGAGCCAGAGGACGGCTCTGCCCGGTATCTATACAGCTGACTGTGAGCCGGAGGACGGCTCTGCCCGGTATCTATGCAGCTGACTGTGAGCCAGAGGACGGCTCTGCCCGGTATCTATGCAGCTGACTGTGAGCCGGAGGACGGCTCTGCCCGGTATCTATGCAGCTGACTGTGAGCCGGAGGACGGCTCTGCCCGGTATCTATGCAGCTGACCTGACTGTGAGCCGGAGGACGGCTCTGCCCGGTATCTATGCAGCTGACTGTGCGCCAGAGGACGGCTCTGCCCGGTATCTATGCAGCTGACTGTGAGCCGGAGGACGGCTCTGCCCGGTATCTATGCAGCTGACTGTGCGCCAGAGGACGGCTCTGCCCGGTATCTATGCAGCTGGCTGAGCCAGAGGACGGCTCTGCCCGGTATCTTTGCAGCTGACTGTGAGCCAGAGGACGGCTCTGCCCGGTATCTATACAGCTGACTATGAGCCGGAGGACGGCTCTGCCCGGTATCTATGCAGCTGACTGTGAGCCGGAGGACGGCTCTGCCCGGTATCTATGCAGCTGACCTGACTGTGAGCCGGAGGACGGCTCTGCCCGGTATCTATGCAGCTGACCTGACTGTGAGCCGGAGGACGGCTCTGCCCGGTATCTATGCAGCTGACCTGACTGTGAGCCGGAGGACGGCTCTGCCCGGTATCTATGCAGCTGACCTGACTGCGAGCCGGAGGACGGCTCTGCCCGGTATCTATACAGCTGACTATGAGCCGGAGGACGGCTCTGCCCGGTATCTATGCAGCTGACTGTGAGCCAGAGGACGGCTCTGCCCGGTATCTATGCAGCTGACTATGAACCAGAGGACGGCTCTGCCCGGTATCTTTCCCCGGACTGTGAGCCGGAGGACGGCTCTGCCCGGTATCTTTCCCCGGACTGTGAGCCGGAGGACGGCTCTGCCCGGTATCTATGCAGCTGACTGTGAGCCGGAGGACGGCTCTGCCCGGTATCTTTCCCCGGACTGTGAGCCGGAGGACGGCTCTGCCCGGTATCTTTCCCCGGACTGTGAGCCGGAGGACGGCTCTGCCCGGTATCTATGTATCTGACTGTGAGCCGGAGGACGGCTCTGCCCGGTATCTACGCAACTGACTGTGAGCCGGAGGAAGGCTCTGCCCGGTATCTATGCAGCTGACTGTGAGCCAGAGGACGGCTCTGCCCGGTATCTATGCAGCTGACTGTGAGCCGGAGGACGGCTCTGCCCGGTATCTATGCAGCTGACTGTGAGCCGGAGGACGGCTCTGTCCGGTATCTATGCAGCTGACCTGACTGTGAGCCGGAGGACGGCTCTGCCCGGTATCTATGCAGCTGACTATGAGCCAGAGGACGGCTCTGCCCGGTATCTATGCAACTGACCTGACTGTGAGCCGGAGGACGGCTCTGCCCGGTATCTATGCAGCTGACTGTGAGCCGGAGGACGGCTCTGCCCGGTATCTATGCAGCTGACTGTGAGCCGGAGAACGGCTCTGCCCGGTATCTTTCCCCGGACTGTGAGCCGGAGGACGGCTCTGCCCAGTATCTATGCAGCTGACTGTGAGCCGGAGGACGGCTCTGCCCGGTATCTATGCAGCTGACTGTGAGCCGGAGGACGGCTCTGCCCGGTATCTATGCAGCCGACTGTGAGCCGGAGGACAGCTCTGCCCGGTATCTATGCAGCTGACTGAGCCGGAGGACGGCTCTGCCCGGTATCTATGCAGCTGACTGTGACCCGGAGGACGGCTCTGCCCGGTATCTATGCAGCTGACTGTGAGCCGGAGGACGGCTCTACCCGGTATCTATGCAGCTGACTGTGAGCCAGAGGACGGATCTGCCCGGTATCTATGCAGCTGACTGTGAGCCAGAGGACGGCTCTGCCCGGTATCTATGCAGCTGACTGTGAGACGGAGGACGGCTCTGCCCGGTATCTATACAGCTGACTGTGAGCAGGAGGACGGCTCTGCCCGGTATCTATGCAGCTGACTGTGACCCGGAGGACGGCTCTGCCCGGTATCTATGCAGCTGACTGTGAGCCGGAGGACGGCTCTGCCCGGTATCTATACAGCTGACTATGAGCCGGAGGACGGCTCTGCCCGGTATCTATACAGCTGACTGTGAGCAGGAGGACGGCTCTGCCCGGTATCTATGCAGCTGACCTGACTGTGAGCCGGAGGACGGCTCTGCCCGGTATCTATGCAGCTGACTGTGAGCCGGAGGACGGCTCTGCCCGGTATCTATGCAGCTGACTGTGAGCCGGAGGACGGCTCTGCCCGGTATCTATGCAGCTGACTGTGAGCCGGAGGATGGCTCTGCCCGGTATCTATGCAGCTGACCTGACTTTGAGCCGGAGGACGGCTCTGCCCGGTATCTATGCAGCTGACTGTGAGCAGGAGGACGGCTCTGCCCGGTATCTATGCAGCTGGCTGAGCCAGAGGACGGCTCTGCCCGGTATCTTTGCAGCTGACTGTGAGCCAGAGGACGGCTCTGCCCGGTATACAGCTGACTATGAGCCGGAGGACGGCTCTGCCCGGTATCTATACAGCTGACTATGAGCCGGAGGACGGCTCTGCCCGGTATCTATGCAGCTGACTATGAGCCAGAGGACGGCTCTGCCCGGTATCTATGCAGCTGACTGTGAGCCGGAGGATGGCTCTGCCCGGTATCTATGCAGCTGACCTGACTTTGAGCCGGAGGACGGCTCTGCCCGGTATCTATGCAGCTGACTGTGAGCAGGAGGACGGCTCTGCCCGGTATCTATGCAGCTGGCTGAGCCAGAGGACGGCTCTGCCCGGTATCTTTGCAGCTGACTGTGAGCCAGAGGACGGCTCTGCCCGGTATCTATACAGCTGACTATGAGCCGGAGGACGGCTCTGCCCGGTATCTATGCAGCTGACTGTGAGCCGGAGGACGGCTCTGCCCGGTATCTATGCAGCTGACTGTGAGCCGGAGGACGGCTCTGCCCGGTATCTATGCAGCTGACTGTGAGCCAGAGGACGGCTCTGCCCGGTATCTATGCAGCTGACTGTGACCCGGAGGACGGCTCTGCCCGGTATCTATGCAGCTGACCTGACTGTGAGCCGGAGGACGGCTCTGCCCGGTATCTATGCAGCTGACCTGACTGTGAGCCGGAGGACGGCTCTGCCCGGTATCTATGCAGCTGACCTGACTGTGAGCCGGAGGACGGCTCTGCCCGGTATCTATGCAGCTGACTGTGAGCCGGAGGACGGCTCTGCCCGGTATCTATGCAGCTGACCTGACTGTGAGCCGGAGGACGGCTCTGCCCGGTATCTATGCAGCTGACTGTGAGCCGGAGGACGGCTCTGCCCGGTATCTATGCAGCTGACTGTGAGCCGGAGGACGGCTCTGCCCGGTATCTATGCAGCTGACCTGACTGTGACCCGGAGGACGGCTCTGCCCGGTATCTATGCAGCTGACTGTGAGCCGGAGGACGGCTCTGCCCGGTATCTATGCAGCTGACTGTGAGCCGGAGGACGGCTCTGCCCGGTATCTATGCAGCTGACTGTGAGCCGGAGGACGGCTCTGCCCGGTATCTATGCAGCTGACTGTGAGCCGGAGGACGGCTCTGCCCGGTATCTATGCAGCTGACTGTGAGCCGGAGGACGGCTCTGCCCGGTATCTATACAGCTGACTGCGAGCCGGAGGACAGCTCTGCCCGGTATCTATGCAGCTGACTGTGAGCCGGAGGAAGGCTCTGCCCGGTATCCATACAGCTGACTGTGAGCCGGAGGACGGCTCTACCCGGTATCTATGCAGCTGACCTGACGGTGAGCCGGAGGAGCCGGAGTGGCGGCGGCGTCGTTTGTGGCCGGAGGCGGCGCCGGCGAGCGGTGATGTCGAGGAGGCGGTGGCGGCCGGTCGGCGGCCCGGCGTCGCGCCCGTCAGTGCCAGGGCCTTCCGCCGGCGCAGCTTCGAGATGTCCACCCTGACCACAGAGCGGCGGGAGGAGATGTCAGACAGTGGTGCGTTCACCGCATAATACTCATCTAAGCAGCCAGTTATCGCACCCACAATCAGACATGCTGCATCCTTTGTTAACCGACAGTCCGAACGACAGACAGCCAGTTATGGCACCCACAATCAGACATGCTGCATCCTTTGTTAACCGACAGTCCGAACGACAGACAGCCAGTTATGGCACCCACAATCAGACATGCTGCATCCTTTGTTAACCGACAGTCCGAACGACAGACAGCCAGTTATGGCACCCACAATCAGACATGCTGCATCCTTTGTTAACCGACAGTCCGAACGACAGACAGCCAGTTATGGCACCCACAATCAGACATGCTGCATCCTTTGTTAACCGACAGTCCGAACGACAGACAGCCAGTTATGGCACCCACAATCAGACATGCTGCATCCTTTGTTAACCGACAGTCCGAACGACAGACAGCCAGTTATGGCACCCACAATCAGACATGCTGCATCCTTTGTTAACCGACAGTCCGAACGACAGACAGCCAGTTATGGCACCCACAATCAGACATGCTGCATCCTTTGTTAACCGACAGTCCGAACGACAGACAGCCAGTTATGGCACCCACAATCAGACATGCTGCATCCTTTGTTAACCGACAGTCCGAACGACAGACAGCCAGTTATCGCACCCACAATCAGACATGCTGCATCCTTTGTTAACCGAAAGTCCGAACGACAGACAGCCAGTTATGGCACCCACAATCAGACATGCTGCATCCTTTGTTAACCGACAGTCCGAACGACAGACAGCCAGTTATCGCACCCACAATCAGACATGCTGCATCCTTTGTTAACCGACAGTCCGAACGACAGACAGCCAGTTATGGCACCCACAATCAGACATGCTGCATCCTTTGTTAACCGACAGTCCGAACGACAGACAGCCAGTTATCGCACCCACAATCAGACATGCTGCATCCTTTGTTAACCGACAGTCCGAATGTCTTCGGAAAGCAGGGGCTGCAGCATGTTAACCCCACACGAGACAATGATGATGATGATTGGGACTTAAGGGCGCCGCAACAATATAGTTATATGGCGCCCATAGTCAAACTAAAATCATAAAATGGGAAGTTGTTGCCAGCGAGTGTACTCAGTGATTCTGTGGGAGCTGATCTCACCTGAGTGCCTTGGTCCACTTGACGCGTGACCCTCCGTGTGGGAGCCGAGCTCACCTGAGTGCCTTGGTCCACTTGACGCGTGACCCTCCGTGTGGGAGCTGACCTCACCGGAGTGCCTTGGTCCACTTGACGCGTGACCCTCCGTGTGGGAGCCGAGCTCACCTGAGTGCCTTGGTCCACTTGACGCGTGACCCTCCGTGTGGGAGCCGAGCTCACCTGAGTGCCTTGGTCCACCTGACGCGTGACCCTCCGTGTGGGAGCTGACCTCACCGGAGTGCCTTGGTCCACTTGACGCGTGACCCTCCGTGTGGGAGCCGAGCTCACCTGAGTGCCTTGGTCCACTTGACGCGCGAGCCTCCGTGTCGCAGGTCGGCCACCTTATCCAGGTGCTGGAGCAGTGCGTTCATCTGATCGTCATCAGACATCTTCTCCCGCTCCGAGCCAGAGAGGAACCGATCCACTGCCGGCACACGGGCACACAACTGTCACAATCTCGTAGAAGAGAGAGAACCACATGGCGTATGAGATGATGGTCTATTGGCATTTAAATTTAAGTCGATAATTTTCAGAGAAATAAAACTATCTCTGAACGTAGTCCCGGCAAAGTGACGACGGTAATGGTTGAAGATCCAAGAAACCATTTACAAATGCTGCAACCCTTACCATAAATATTGCGAGAAATTCAATCCTAGCCTTGACGAAATAGGAAAACGTTTCGCTCTTGAGATAAGGACGCGAAAAACACGTGAAGCGGATTGAAATACAAAAAAGCAAGGACGAAAATGAATCCACCCACACCACGCTGACACGCCGCTGTCAGGCCGCACCTTGTTCCAGTATGTGCTCGTCGGTGGCGTTCTGCCGGTGCTGTGGCGGTCGCTGCGTCAGCAGCAGACCGGACTCGACGTCAAACCCAATCTGCTCCATCTCCCGGCCTGACTTCCGCAGCACGGCGCCTCCCTGTCCAACGGAACATAGGGTTACAAACGCCGCGGCCAGGCAGACGGTCACCCACGCCGCCCTGTCCAACGGAACATAGAGTTACAAACGCCGCGGCCAGGCAGACGGTCACCCACTCCGCCCTGTCCAACGGAACATAGAGTTACAAACGCCGCGGCCAGGCAGACGGTCACCCACTCCGCCCTGTCCAACAGAACATAGAGTTACAAACGCCGCGGCCAGGCAGACGGTCACCCACTCCGCCCTGTCCAACGGAACATAGAGTTACAAACGCCGCGGCCAGGCAGACGGTCACCCACGCCGCCCTGTCCAACGGAACATAGAGTTACATGTACGCCGCGGCCAGGCAGACGGCCTGGCCGCGGCGTTAAACGCTGCTAAACGCAGAGTACCGAGCAGGGCAGGTAATCACATACACAAAGTCGGCTGAAAGCTGACTAGCCCGTAGGTTGGGACACGCTGACATGCACCGTGCTGCTCAGGTTGGTTTCCCCCGTTCCTTCGCAATACCAGAACTGCCCCCGCAGTCGCCTGGAATACTGTCAGGACCAGCACTGATAACTTCACTAGCAGCCCCAGACACCGGACACACGTACACCCACGACGTGCGTGGGTGTACTGGCCGTCCAGCCGCGCGCACAGGGCCACAGGGCATTACGTACACCCACAACGTGCGTGGGTGTACTGGCCGTCCAGCCGCGCACTGCAGGACCACAGGGCATTACGTACACCCACAACGTGCGTGGGTGTACTGGCCGTCCAGCCGCGCACTGCAGGACCGCAGGGCATTACGTACACCCACAACGTGCGTGGGTGTACTGGCCGTCCAGCCGCGCACTGCAGGACCACAGGGCATTACGTACACCCACGACGTGCGTGGGTGTACTGGCCGTCCAGCCGCGCACTGCAGGACCGCAGGGCATTGTCAGAGCGTGTTCTGCGCCGTGAATCGGCAATAACGTGTCAGCTCCGCTCCCTCGTAGGACACCGCAACGGTCGCGACTGCGTTACCCCCCGGCAGCACCCGTCCTGCCCCCACCAGCCGGCTCCACTCACAGCATCCCGTAGCGACTGCGTTACCCCCCGGCAGCACCCGTCCTGCCCCCACCAGCCGGCTCCACTCACAGCATCCCGTAGCGACTGCGTTACCCCCCGGCAGCACCCGTCCTGCCCACACCAGCCGGCTCCACTCACAGCATCCCGTAGCGACTGCGTTACCCCCCGGCAGCACCCGTCCTGCCCCCACCAGCCGGCTCCACTCACAGCATCCCGTAGCGACTGCGTTACCCCCCGGCAGCACCCGTCCTGCCCACACCAGCCGGCTCCACTCACAGCATCCCGTAGCGACTGCGTTACCCCCCGGCAGCACCCGTCCTGCCCACACCAGCCGGCTCCACTCACAGCATCCCGTAGCGACTGCGTTACCCCCCGGCAGCACCCGTCCTGCCCCCACCAGCCGGCTCCACTCACAGCATCCCGTCGCGACTGCGTTACCCCCCGGCAGCACCCGTCCTGCCCCCACCAGCCGGCTCCACTCACAGCATCCCGTAGCGACTGCGTTACCCCCCGGCAGCACCCGTCCTGCCCCCACCAGCCGGCTCCACTCACAGCATCCCGTAGCGACTGCGTTACCCCCCGGCAGCACCCGTCCTGCCCCCACCAGCCGGCTCCACTCACAGCATCCCGTAGCGACTGCGTTACCCCCCGGCAGCACCCGTCCTGCCCACACCAGCCGGCTCCACTCACAGCATCCCGTAGCTTGACGCCGGCCTTGTAGAAGAGCGTGGCCGGCCCGTTGTAGGTGAGGCAGTTCTGAATCATCAGGTCAAAGTCGGCCACCAGCTGGCGTAGAGAGGTGTACTCGTGCTCGCGGACCTTGCGCGCCATCGTCGACAGGTCCATTGGCTCGGTAATGACCGAGAGGTAGTCCGTCACCTGAGGGTAGGGGCGGGGCGCGGCGGGTCAGGGGGCGCGGCGGGTCAGGGGGCGCGGCGGGTCAGGGGGCCGGACGTCATGCTACTGGCTGCAAGCTGAGAGTTTAGGTGTAGTTAGCGAATCGAAGAATAGTTGCAAGGGGTCCCCTGCATTATGACACTGATCCAAAACGTAGCCGTTAATGTTAATGGAATGAAGTGGAGGATAAGGACCGCACACATGGCTGTCGCATATTAAAGGAAGAGGTTCAGAGGTGAATCGAATCATCCCATTTCGGCCTAACACAAGCTCAAAGTGTTTTGTTGGGCCCGAATGGGGGGTGTTTAAAAGTCTGAAAAGCGCAGATAGTGCCGACATCAACTCAGTGCACAAGCGACAACCACGACTAAACAACATTGACAACGTTCATTGCTTACCGGAAACTAGACCAACAAATTTAACCCAAAACCCTCACTTTTCGTGAGTTAAGAGCGGTAATAGATGGCAAAATAAACGCCTCATGCACCAGTCATCAGCGCCATGCCTGTCTTTGTAAATTGATCCACAAACAATGCCGTTTAAATACCTGCACGAAAACTGAGTACGTCCAAACAGGCAAGGCTACTAGTTGTGTCAACACAGTCTCAGATCATTTGTCATAACATTGTCATAACATCGGAAGAATACTGGACAACATAATGAAAATACTTAATAAGATGAAAAATAAAACAAAGCCGCAATGCTGTGTACCATTTTGCCCGCTCGTCCAGACTGTGAACGTGAAGATAATATGAGCTGACATTACTCCCATTACTACAGTAACGGGGAAGCTCCCATTACGACAGTAACGGGGCATCTCCCATTACGACAGTAGCGGGGCATCTCCCATTACGACAGTAACGGGCAGCTCCCATTACGACAGTAACGGGGCAGCTCACATTACGACAGTAACGGGGCAGCTCCCATTACGACAGTAACGGGGCACCTCCCATTACGACAGTAGCGGGACAGCTCCCATTACGACAGTAACGGGGCAGCTCCCATTACGACAGTAACGGGGCAGCTCCCATTACGACAGTAACGGGGCACCTCCCATTACGACAGTAGCGGGACAGCTCACATTACGACAGTAACGGGGCAGCTCCCATTACGACAGTAACGGGGCACCTCCCATTACGACAGTAACGGGGCACCTCCCATTACGACAGTAACGGGGCACCTCCCATTACGACAGTAACGGGGCACCTCCCATTACGACAGTAACGGGGCACCTCCCATTACGACAGTAACGGGGCAGCTCCCATTACGACAGTAGCGGGACAGCTCCCATTACGACAGTAACGGGGCAGCTCCCATTACGACAGTAACGGGGCACCTCCCATTACGACAGTAGCGGGACAGCTCCCATTACGACAGTAACGGGGCAGCTCCCATTACGACAGTAACGGGGCACCTCCCATTACGACAGTAGCGGGACAGCTCCCATTACGACAGTAACGGGGCAGCTCCCATTACGACAGTAACGGGGCACCTCCCATTACGACAATAGCGGGACAGCTCCCATTACGACAGTAACGGGGCAGCTCCCATTACGACAGTAACGGGACAGCTCCCATTACGACAGTAACGGGGCAGCTCCCATTACGACAGTAACGGGGCAGCTCCCATTACGACAGTAACGGGGCAGCGTAACACTGAGAGTATATAAACAGCAACAGGCAGCCAGCGAGTAGAGAATCACGGCAAAACGGCAAAGCAGCTGGATGCCGATGTCTGTATTTGTATTTCAATTCAGTTCAGTTCGTGCTCAGTTCTCAGCTAGTTCACCTCATTCCCTTAATTCTCATCCGAGTCACCTCATCCTAAGTTGTCAAAAGAGTTATCTCACCTCGTTCTGAGTTCCTTCCCATTCCGACCTCGTTCTTGGTTCTATCCCATTGTGTCATCATAACACCCTCGGCTCATCCTATATTCTCTCTTTAGGAATCATTATAGCAGCTTTGTCTCGTCCCGGGATCTCTGCTCCTTTACGTCTCATCACAGCAGCTCCACCTGGCCCAGGGTGCCTTTGTCTCATCACAGCTGCAGCTCCACCTGGCCCAGGGTGTCTTCGTCTCATCACAGCAGCTCCACCTGGCACAGGGTGTCTTTGTCTCATCACAGCAGCTCCACCTGGCCCAGGGTGCCTTTGTCTCATCACAGCAGCTCCACCTGACCCAGGGTGTCTTTGTCTCATCACAGCAGCTCCACCTGGCCCAGGGTGTCTTTGTCTCATCACAGCAGCTCCACCTGGCCCAGGGTGCCTTTGTCTCATCACAGCAGCTCCACCTGGCCCAGGGTGCCTTTGTCTCATCACAGCAGCTCCACCTGGCCCAGGGTGCCTTTGTCTCATCACAGCTACAGCTCCACCTGACCCGGGGTGCCTTTGTCTCATCACAGCAGCTCCACCTGGCCCAGGGTGCCTTTGTCTCATCACAGCTGCAGCTCCACCTGGCCCAGGGTGCCTTTGTCTCATCACAGCTGCAGCTCCACCTCGCCCAGGGTGCCTTTGTCTCAGCAGTTGTCTCACCTCGTCTGTGTCCACGGGCTCAGCGAAGATGCTGCCCTGGTCCCTGGCGCTGAGCTGCTCCACCACTCCCTCCAGGAAGAACTGCAGCGGCGTCAGACGCAGACGGCGCTCCTTCTCCGACCTACCGTGCGACAAACGGCACGTTCTCAATGACTCTTTTTTTTTTGGGGGGGGGGCTTTGGGGGCTTACGGGCGGCGTAGCTCCTGCGGTTATACGGAAAAGGCTATCAAGTGCTCAGTTTGTCAACCATATCAAACAACAGTGAAATCAAAACCAAACAACAATGAGCTACAGGTGTGTGCCAGTGATATCCCCAGTAGTCCACATACACATTACACATTGCATTCCAAACGTCTCTGACATATACACCTTTCAGTACATGTGTGTAAATATATGAGCTCTACAACAGCCTTCTGATGACCAGAGGCAGAGCGAGGGCGAGAGGGCGAGAGGGCGAGAGGGCGAGAGGGCGAGATGGCGAGAGGGCGAGAGGGCGAGAGGGCGAGAGGGCGAGAGGGCGAGAGGGCGAGAGGGCGAGAGGGCGAGAGGGCGAGAGGGCGAGAGGGCGAGAGGGCGAGAGGGCGAGAGGGCGAGAGGGCGAGAGGGCGAGAGGGCGAGAGGGCGAGAGGGCGAGAGGGCGAGAGGGCGAGAGGGCGAGAGGGCGAGAGGGCGAGAGGGCGAGAGGGCGAGAGGGCGAGAGACAGAGACAGAGACAGAGACAGAGCAGAGCAGAGCAGAGCAGAGCAGAGCAGAGCAGAGCAGAGCAGAGCAGAGCAGAGCAGAGCAGAGCAGAGCAGAGCAGAGCAGAGCAGAGCAGCTGCAGACGGCTACTCACATTTTGACCAGCTCTCGTTTGGTCTTCTCGCGTTTGCGGATCAGCTCGCAGAGCAGTCGGACCTTCTCCAGATCCTGCCGCAGACGCTGCCAGTACTTGATCTGCTCCCGGATCTCGTTCTGAGGAGGTAGGCCAGACGACAGTTAGTCTCCGGTTCCCAGATAAACCACCGCGGCACGAGTGGCACAGCCAAACAGACAACGCAACACGGCGCTCATAAGCCAGCGGACTGATGCAGCACGGCGCTCATAAGCCAGCGGACTGATGCAACACGGCGCTCATAAGCCAGCTGACTGATGCAGCACGGCGCTCATAAGCCAGCGGACTGATGCAGCACGGCGCTCATAAGCCAGCGGACTGATGCAGCACGGCGCTCATAAGCCAGCGGACTGATGCAGCACGGCGCTCATAAGCCAGCTGACTGATGCAGCACGGCGCTCATAAGCCAGCTGACTGATGCAGCACGGCGCTCATAAGCCAGCTGACTGATGCAGCACGGCGCTCATAAGCCAGCTGACTGATGCAGCACGGCGCTCATAAGCCAGCTGACTGATGCAGCACGGCGCTCATAAGCCAGCTGACTGATGCAGCACGGCGCTCATAAGCCAGCTGACTGATGCAGCACGGCGCTCATAAGCCAGCTGACTGATGCAACACGGCGCTCATAAGCCAGCTGACTGATGCAGCACGGCGCTCATAAGCCAGCTGACTGATGCAGCACGGCGCTCATAAGCCAGCTGACTGATGCAGCACGGCGCTCATAAGCCAGCTGACTGATGCAACACGGCGCTCATAAGCCAGCTGACTGATGCTGATGTAAGCCTGTTTTGCATCGGGATGTTGAACAAAGGTTCACCGAAGAATGTCTCAAAAACACATAACCGTCAGCTGTAACACATAACAGCATTACTAACACATAACAAAACACATAACAGCATTACTAACACATAACAAAACACATAACAGCATTACTAACACATAACAAAACACATAACAGCATTACTAACACATAACAAAACACATAACAGCATTACTAACACATAACAAAACACATAACAGCATTACCAACACATAACAAAACACATAACAGCATTACTAACACATAACAAAACACATAACAGCATTACTAACACATAACAAAACACATAACAGCATTACCAACACATAACAAAACACATAACAGCATCACTAACACATAACAAAACACATAACAGCATTACCAACACATAACAAAACACATAACAGCATTACTAACACATAACAAAACACATAACAGCATTACTAACACATAGCAAAACACATAACAGCAATACTAACACATAACAAAACACATAACAGCATTACTTACACATAATAAAACACATAACAGCATAACTAACACATAACAAAACACATAACATCATTACTAACACATAACAGCATTACCAACACATAACAAAACACATAACAGCATTACTAACACATAACAAAACACATAACAGCATTACCAACACATAACACAACACAGAACAGCATTACCAACACATAACAAAACACATAACAGCATTACCAACACATAACAAAACACAGAACAGCATTACTAACACATAACAAAACACATAACAACATTACTAACACATAACAAAACACATAACAGCATTACTAACACATAACAAAACACATAACAGCATTACTAACACATAAAAAAACACATAACAGCATTACTAACACATAACAAAACACATAACAGCATTACTAACACATAACAAAACACATAACAGCATTACTAACACATAACAAAACACATAACAGCATTACTAACACATAACAAAACACATAACAGCATTACCAACACATAACAAAACACATTACAGCATTACTAACACATAACAAAACACAGAACAGCATTACTAACACATAACAAAACACATAACATAATTACCAACACATAACAAAACACATAACAGCATTACTAACACATAACAAAACACATAACAGCATTACTAACACATAACAAAACACATAACATCATTACGAACACATAACAAAACACATAACAGCATTACTAACACATAACAAAACACATAACAGCATTACTAACACATAACAAAACACATAACAGCATTACGAACACATAACAAAACACATAACAGCATTACTAACACATAACAAAACACATAACAGCATTACTAACACATGACAAAACACATAACAGCATTACTAACACATAACAAAACACATAACAGCATTACTAACACATAACAAAACACATAACAGCATTACTAACACATAACAAAACACATAACAGCATTACTAACACATAACAAAACACATAACAGCATTACTAACACATAACAAAACACATAAAACCATTAGCAACACATAACAAAACACATAACAGCATTACCAACACATAACAAAACACATAACAGCATTACTAACACATAACAAAACACATAACAGCATTACTAACACATAACAAAACACATAACAGCATTACTAACACATAAAAAAAACACATAACAGCATTACTAACACATAACAAAACACATAACAGCATTACTAACACATAACAAAACACATAACATCATTACCAACACATAACAAAACACATAACAGCATTACTAACACATAACAAAACACATAACATCATTACTAACACATAACAAAACACAGAACAGCATTACTAACACATAGCAAAACACATAACAGCATTACCAACACATAACAAAACACATAACAGCATTACTAACACATAACAAAACACATAACAGCATTACGAACACATAACAAAACACATAACAGCATTACTAACACATAACAAAACACATAACAGCATTACCAACACATAACAAAACACATAACAGCATTACCAACACATAACAAAACACATAACAGCATTACTAACACATAACAAAACACATAACAGCATTACCAACACATAACAAAACACATAACATCATTACTAACACATAACAAAACACATAACAGCATTACCAACACATAACAAAACACATAACAGCATTACTAACACATAACAAAACACATAACAGCATTACCAACACATAACAAAACACAAAACAGCATTACTAACACATAACAAAACACATAACAGCATTACTAACACATAACAAAACACATAACAACATTACTAACACATAACAAAACACATAACAGCACTACTAACACATAACAAAACACATAACAGCATTACCAACACATAACAAAACACATAACAGCATTACTAACACATAACAAAACACATAACAGCATTACTAACACATAACAAAACACATAACATCATTACCAACACATAACAAAACACATAACAGCATTACTAACACATAACAAAACACATAACAGCATTACTAACACATAACAAAACACATAACATCATTACGAACACATAACAAAACACATAGCAGCATTACTAACACATAACAAAACACATAACAGCATTACTAACACATAACAAAACACATAACAGCATTACGAACACATAACAAAACACATAACAGCATTACTAACACATAACAAAACACATAACAGCATTACTAACACATAACAAAACACACAACAGCATTACTAACACATAACAAAACACATAACAGCATTACTAACACATAACAAAACACATAACAGCATTACTAACACATAACAAAACACATAACAGCATTACTAACACATAACAAAACACATAACAGCATTACTAACACATAACAAAACACATAATACCATTACCAACACATAACAAAACACATAACAGCATTACTAACACATAACAAAACACATAACAGCATTACTAACACATAACAAAACACATAACAGCATTACTAACACATAACAAAACACATAACAGCATTACTAACACATAACAAAACACATAACAGCATTACAAACACATAACAAAACACATAACAGCACTACTAACACATAACAAAACACATAACAGCATTACTAACACATAACAAAACACATAACAGCATTACTAACACATAACAAAACACATAACAGCATTACTAACACATAACAAAACACATAACAGCATTACTAACACATAACAAAACACATAACAGCATTACTAACACATAACAAAACACATAACAGCATTACTAACACATAACAAAACACATAACAACATTACTAACGCATAACAAAACACATAACAGCATTACCAACACATAACAAAACACATAACAGCATTACTAACACATAACAAAACACAGAACAGCATTACTAACACATAACAAAACACATAACAGCATTACCAACACATAACAAAACACATAACAGCATTACTAACACATAACAAAACACATAACAGCATTACGAACACATAACAAAACACATAACAGCATTACTAACACATAACAAAACACATAACAGCATTACCAACACATAACAAAACACATAACAGCATTACCAACACATAACAAAACACATAACAGCATTACTAACACATAAGAAAACACATAACATCATTACCAACACATAACAAAACACATAACAGCATTACTAACACATAACAAAACACATAACAGCATTACTAACACATAACAAAACACATAACAGCATTACTAACACATAAAAAAACACATAACAGCATTACTAACACATAACAAAACACATAACAGCATTACTAACACATAACAAAACACATAACAGCATTACCAACACATAACAAAACACATAACAGCATTACTAACACATAACAAAACACATAACAGCATTACTAACACATAACAAAACACAGAACAGCATTACTAACCCATAACAAAACCCATAACAGCATTACCAACACATAACAAAACACATAACAGCATTACTAACACATAACAAAACACATAACAGCATTACTAACACATAACAAAACACATAACAGCATTACCAACACATAACAAAACACATAACAGCATTACCAACACATAACAAAACACATAACAGCATTACGAACACATAACAAAACACATAACAGCATTACTAACACATAACAAAACACATACCAGCATTACCAACACATAACAAAACACATAACAGCATTACTAACACATAACAAAACACATAAACAGCATTACCAACACATAACAAAACACATAACAGCATTACTAACACATAACAAAACACATAACAGCATTACTAACACATAACAAAACACAGAACAGCATTACTAACACATAACAAAACACATAACAGCATTACCAACACATAACAAAACACATAACAGCATTACTAACACATAACAAAACACATAACAGCATTACGAACACAACAAAACACATAACAGCATTACTAACACATAACAAAACACATAACAGCATTACCAACACATAACAAAACACATAACAGCATTACCAACACATAACAAAACACATAACAGCATTACTAACACATAACAAAACACATAACAGCATTACCAACACATAAAACACATAACAGCATTACTAACACATAACAAAACACATAACAGCATTACCAACACATAACAAAACACATAACAGCATTACTAACACATAACAAAACACATAACAGCATTACTTACACATAACAAAACACATAACAGCATTACCAACACATAACAAAACACATAACAGCATTACTAACACATAACAAAACACATAGCAGCATTACTAACACATAACAAAACACATAACAGCATTACTAACACATAACAAAACATAACAGCATTACCAACACATAACAAAACACATAACAGCATTACTAACACATAACAAAACACAAAACAGCATTACCAACACATAACAAAACACATAACAGCATTACTAACACATAACAAAACACATAACAGCATTACTAACATAACAAAACACATAACAGCATTACCAACACATAACAAAACACATAACAGCATTACTAACACATAACAAAACACATAACAGCATTACTAACACATAACAAAACACATAACAGCATTACTAACACATAACAAAACACATAACAGCATTACTAACACATAACAAAACACATAACAGCATTACCAACACATAACAAAACACATAACAGCATTACGAACACATAACAAAACACATAACAGCATTACTAACACATAACAAAACACATAACAGCATTACTAACACATAACAAAACACATAACAGCATTACTAACACATAACAAAACACATAACAGCATTACCAACACATAACAAAACACATAACAGCATTACCAACACATAACAAAACACATAACAGCATTACTAACACATAACAAAACACATAACAGCATTACTAACACATAACAAAACACAGAACAGTCGGTCACCAGACATCATCGTGACGATTGCTGTTCCGCCCAGATAACCAAATCCAACAATAACCTGGTAACCTAGTCTCTGTCCCGCACTGTTCTGTTCGACCTTCTCGTCACCCCAGTCCTCCGCCCCACCTTGTCCTGGTCGGCCTCCCTGCCCGGCACCTCCGCCCCACCTGGTCCTGGTCGGCCTCCCTGCCCGGCTCCTCCGCCCCACCTTGTCCTGGTCGGCCTCCCTGCCCGGCTCCCTCTACCCTGCCCGGCACCTCCGCCCCACCTTGTCCTGGTCGGCCTCCCTGCCCGGCACCTCCGCCCTGCCCGGTACCTCCGCCCCACCTTGTCCTGGTCGGCCTCCCTGTCCGGCTCCCTCCACCCTGTCCGGCACCTCCGCCCCACCTTGTCCTGGTCGGCCTTCCTGCCCGGCTCCCTCTACCCTGCCCGGCACCTCCGCCCCACCTTGTCCTGGTCGGCCTCCCTGCCCGGCACCTCCGCCCTGCCCGGTACCTCCGCCCCACCTTGTCCTGCCCGGTACCTCCGCCCCACCTTGTCCTGGTCGGTCTCCCTGCCCGGCACCTCCGCCCCACCTTGTCCTGGTCGGCCTCCCTGCCCGGCTCCTCCGCCCCACCTTGTCCTGGTCGGCCTCCCTGCCCGGCACCTCCGCCCCACCTTGTCCTGGTCGGCCTCCCTGCCCGGCACCTCCGCCCCACCTTGTCCTGGTCGGTCTCCCTGCCCGGCTACCTCTACCCTGCCCGGCTCCCTCCACCCCACCTTGTCCTGGTCGGCCTCCCTGCCCGGCACCTCCGCCCCACCTTGTCCTGGTCGGCCTCCCTGCCCGGCTCCCTCTACCCTGCCCGGCACCTCCGCCCCACCTTGTCCTGGTCGGCACCTCCGCCCCACCTTGTCCTGGTCGGCCTCCCTGCCCGGCTCCCTCCACCCTGCCCGGCACCTCCGCCCCACCTTGTCCTGGTCGGCCTCCCTGCCCGGCTCCCTCCACCCTGCCCGGCACCTCCGCCCTACCTTGTCCTGGTCGGCCTCCCTGCCCGGCACCTCCGCCCCACCTGGTCCTGGTCGGCCTCCCTGTCCGGCTCCCTCTACCCTGCCCGGCTCCCTCCGCCCCACCTTGTCCTGCCCGGCACCTCCGCCCCACCTTGTCCTGCCCGGCACCTCCCCACCTTGTCCTGCCCGGCACCTCCGCCCCACCTTGTCCTGTCCGGCACCTCCCCACCTTGTCCTGCCCGGCACCTCCGCCCCACCCTGTCCTGCTCAGCAGCCCTGCCCCTCACTTCACTAGCCGTCCTCCGTCCCGTTCGTCCCACCTTGTCCTGCCCGGCAACTCCCCACCTTGTCCTGATCGGTCTCCCTATCCGGCCCTAAGTCAGACACCCTGTCCTGCTCAGCAGCCCCGCCCCTCACTTCCCTAGCCGTCCTCCGTCCCGTTCGTCCCACCTTGTCCTGCCAGTCCTCCCTGCCCCCCTCCCCAGCGTCGTGACGTCACCTTGTCCTGAGGCTGAGCGCCGTCCCGGGGCGCGGTGTCGGTGCGGCGCGCCTGTTTGGCCGACACCTGCAGCCTCCGCAGCAGTGGAACACCGTTCCTCGAGTAGCGCTTCAGCGTCCAGTAGGCCAGCAGACGCTGGATGAAATGGTTCTTCCGCGGACACTCGATCAGAGAGGCGAGGTGCTGCACCCTGGTGGACGTAGAGAGAAACACGTAGGAGGTCGTGGGGAGAGGCACACTGGAAGACACCATCTGGAAACTGAGACTGAAACCTACATGGAGTTCAGGCACAACATATTGTGGTGGAGCTACTGAGAGTGCATGTAATGTTAACCATCTAAAAAATCAACGAACCATGATGCCGGTGAAATCATTACGAACCGGTGAAATAATTACCATCAAAGCCAGAACTATTACTCATCAGCTATCGATTAACATTCAACACAGCCCAGCATTAAGACCATCGCACGGCATGTGGCTAAACCCAATTAGAACCTTCCCAGTTAAACGGATATTGCCACCTCGCAGGCCAATATGCAGTTTTTGGTGTATCGGTAGATTAAGCGTGTCCGATTTCACCTGCAAAATTCGGTTCCCGAAACTCCCCCCCCCCCCCCCATTAGATCAAAAAATACATTTGCACCACTCATGATTGGCACACATTCGTAAAATTGGAGTCGCCTCATCACTATTTAGAATCACTTCTTTGCAAACTATGATTTGCTTAGTAATTAGTCTTGAATATCGCAAACTCAACATCACCATTCCGTCAGTGCACTTTACAATTTAAATGCGTATACAGTTAATTATATTTTCAACAACCATAGCCTCTTTCATAATAAAACATGAATAAAACAGCAAGAATGGCTATGGCTCGACTTTGGGGCCGTAGGAGATTTGCGACCGGTGGAATGGTGGACACAGACATCACGACACCACTGACCTCTCCGGTGGAATGGTGGGCACAGACACCACGGGCATGGCGGAGCGCCTCTCCGCCAGGATCTTCCGAGCCTTCCGCATCTTCTGTCGCGACTCTGCCTTCGCCTGCGCCTTCCGAGCCGAGTCCATCGGACCCTCGTCCAGCTGCGGCTTCTGCAGGTCCAAGATATGGCGAGCAACGGGTCACTACATGGCATCACTTATACAAGGCGATATAAGCCTATGTTTAACGTTGGACAAACAGCTGGTCAGAGCCAGGTTATTTTAGACATCTTCAGGGTCCAGAAAAGAAAGTGATTTTGGAGCGTTGATGGTTTCCAGCCGAGAAAAGGGCAGGGCTTATTGAAGCTTGTTACTATCATAGTTACATGCTGAAAGTTGCTTCTCCGGGAGTGCTATTGCAACCATATTGCATCACAGCAGTCTTGCATTACCATGCCATGACCCTACCAAGCCACCAAATACGCGTCTGAGACAACCATCAGACCGAATCCCTCCCCGACTCTGACTCTATCAGACCGAATCCCCGACTCTGACTCTATCAGACCGAATCCATCCCCGACTCTGACTCTATCAGACCGAATCCCTCCCCGACTCTGACTCTATCAGACCGAATCCCTCCCCGACTCTGACTCTGACTCTATCAGACCGAATCCCTCCCCGACTCTGACTCTATCAGACCGAATCCCCGACTCTGACTCTATCAGACCGAATCCCTCCCCGACTCTGACTCTATCAGACCGAATCCCTCCCCGACTCTGACTCTGTCAGACCGAATCCCTCCCCGACTCTGAATCTATCAGACCGAATCCCTCCCCGACTCTGAATCTATCAGACCGAATCCCTCCCCGACTCTGACTCTATCAGACCGAATCCATCCCTGACTCTGACTCTATCAGACCGAATCCCTCCCCGACTCTATCAGACCGAATCCTTCCCCGACTCTGACTCTATCAGACCGAATCCCTCCCCGACTCTAAATCTATCGGACCGAATCCCTCCCCGACTCTGACTCTATCAGACCGAATCCCTCCCCGACTCTGACTCTATCAGACCGAATCCCTCCCCGACTCTGACTCTGTCAGACCGAATCCCTCCCCGACTCTGAATCTATCAGACCGAATCCCTCCCCGACTCTGCATCTATCAGACCGAATCCCTCCCCGACTCTGACTCTATCAGACCGAATCCATCCCTGACTCTGACTCTATCAGACCGAATCCCTCCCCGACTCTATCAGACCGAATCCTTCCCCGACTCTGACTCTATCAGACCGAATCCCTCCCCGACTCTAAATCTATCGGACCGAATCCCTCCCCGACTCTGACTCTATCAGACCGAATCCTTCCCCGACTCTGACTCTATCAGACCGAATCCCTCCCCGACTCTGACTCTGACTCTATCAGACCGAATCCCTCCCCGACTCTGACTCTATCAGACCGAATCCCTCCCCGACTCTGACTCTATCAGACCGAATCCCTCCCCGACTCTGACTCTATCAGACCGAATCCCTCCCCGACTCTGACTCTATCAGACCGAATCCCCGACTCTGACTCTATCAGACCGAATCCCTCCCCGACTCTGACTCTATCAGACCGAATCCCTCCCCGACTCTGACTCTGTCAGACCGAATCCCTCCCCGACTCTGAATCTATCAGACCGAATCCCTCCCCGACTCTGACTCTATCAGACCGAATCCCTCCCCGACTCTAAATCTATCGGACCGAATCCCTCCCCGACTCTGACTCTATAACCCGAATACATCCCCGACTCTGACTCTATCAGACCGAATCCCTCCCAGACTCTAAATCTATCGGACCGAATCCCTCCCCGACTCTGACTCTATCAGACCAAATCCACCCCGACTCTGACTATCAGACCAAATCCCTCCCCGACTCTGACTCTGACTCTATCATACCGAATCCCTCCCCGACTCTGACTCTATCAGACCGAATACATCCCCGACTATGACTCTATCAGACCGAATCCCTCCCCGACTCTAAATCTATCAGACCGAATCCCTCCCCGACTCTAAATCTATCAGACCGAATCCCTCCCCGACTCTGACTCTATCAGACCGAATCCCTCCCCGACTCTGACTCTATCAGACAGAATCCCTCCCCGACTCTAAATCTATCGGACCGAATCCCTCCCCGACTCTGACTCTATCAGACCGAATCCATCCCCGACTCTGACTCTATCAGACCGAATCCCTCCCCGACTCTGACTCTATCAGACCGAATCCCTCCCCGACTCTGACTCTATCAGACAGAATCCCTCCCCGACTCTGACTCTATCAGACCGAATCCCTCCCCGACTCTGACTCTATCAGACCGAATCCCTCCCCGACTCTGACTCTATCAGACAGAATCCCTCCCCGACTCTAAATCTATCGGACCGAATCCCTCCCCGACTCTGCCTCTATCAGACCGAATCCCTCCCCGACTCTGACTCTATCAGACCGAATCCCTCCCCGACTCTGACTCTATCAGACAGAATCCCTCCCCGACTCTAAATCTATCGGACCGAATCCCTCCCCGACTCTGACTCTATAACCCGAATACATCCCCGACTCTGACTCTATCAGACCGAATCCCTCCCCGACTCTAAATCTATCGGACCGAATCCCTCCCCGACTCTGACTCTATCAGACCAAATCCACCCCGACTCTGACTATCAGACCAAATCCCTCCCCGACTCTGACTCTGACTCTATCATACCGAATCCCTCTCCGACTCTGACTCTATCAGACCGAATACATCCCCGACTATGACTCTATCAGACCGAATCCCTCCCCGACTCTAAATCTATCAGACCGAATCCCTCCCCGACTCTAAATCTATCAGACCGAATCCCTCCCCGACTCTGACTCTATCAGACCGAATCCCTCCCCGACTCTGACTCTATCAGACCGAATCCACCCCCGACTCTGACTCTATCAGACCGAATCCCTCCCCGACTCTGACTCTATCAGACCAAATCCACCCCGACTCTGACTCTATCAGACCGACTCCCTCCCAGACTCTGACTCTATCAGACCAAATCCACCCCGACTCTGACTCTATCAGACCGAATCCACCCCCGACTCTGACTCTATCAGACCGAATCCCTCCCCGACTCTGACTCTATCAGACCGAATCCCTCCCCGACTCTGACTCTATCAGACCGAATCCACCCTCGACTCTGACTCTATCAGACCGAATCCACCCCCAACTCTGACTCTATCAGACCGAATCCCTCCCCGACTCTGACTCTATCAGACTGAATCCCTCCCCGACTCTGACTCTATCAGACCGAATCCCTCCCCGACTCTGACTCTATCAGACCGAATCCACCCCCAACTCTGACTCTATCATACCGAATCCCTCCCCGACTCTGACTCTATCAGACCGAATCCCTCCCCGACTCTGACTCTATCAGACCGAATCCACCCCCGACTCTGACTCTATCAGACCGAATCCACCCCGACTCTGACTCTATCCCCGAGTCCCGGTGACTCACCGCATCAGAGTCGAGCGGCGTATGGATGTCGCAGTAGGCCGCCTTCCGTACGGTGAACGAGGTGCCCGTGCTGCTCGTCTCCCGTACGGCGTCTATCTTCATGTGCATGCCCGCCTGCTGAGCGCACGTCACGTGGAAGGCTGCCGGGGAGAGGACGGAGGGGAGGGGGGTCAGCTGGGATACTCAGCTGGCGTCTAACTCTGCTGAGATGCCATTCAACTCTGCTGAGATGCCATTCAACTCTGCTGAGATGCCATTCAACTCTGCTGAGATGCCATTCAACTCTGCTGAGATGCCATTCAACTCTGCTGAGATGCCATTCAACTCTGCTGAGATGCCATTCAACTCTGCTGAGATGCCATTCAACTCTGCTGAGATGCCATTCAACTCTGCTGAGATGCCATTCAACTCTGCTGAGATGCCATTCAACTCTGCTGAGATGCCATTCAACTCTGCTGAGATGCCATTCAACTCTGCTGAGATGCCATTCAACTCTGCTGAGATGCCATTTAACTCTGCTGAGATGCTATCAACTCTGTTGAGATGCCATTCAACTCTGCTGAGATGCCATTCAACTCTGCTGAGATGTCATTCAACTCTGCTGAGATGCCATTCAACTCTGCTGAGATGCCATTCAACTCTGCTGAGATACCATTCAACTCTGCTGAGATGCCATTCAACTCTGCTTAGATGCCATTCAACTCTGCTGAGATACCATTCAACTCTGCTGAGATGCCATTTAACTCTGCTGAGATGCCATTCAACTCTGCTGAGATGCCATTCAACTCTGCTGAGATGCCATTCAACTCTGCTGAGATGCCACTCAACTCTGCTGAGATGCCATTCAACTCTGCTGAGATGCTATCAACTCTGCTGAGATGCCATTCAACTCTGCTGAGATGCCATTCAACTCTGCTGAGATGCCATTCAACTCTGCTGAGATGTCATTCAACTCTGCTGCTAAGATGCCATTCAACTCTGCTGAGATGCCATTCAACTCTGCTGAGATGCCATTCAACTCTGCTGAGATGCCATTCAACTCTGCTGAGATGCCATTCAACTCTGCTGAGATGCCATTCAACTCTGCTGAGATGCCATTCAACTCCGCTGAGATGCCATTCAACGAAGACAGCTGACATCGGTCAGAGGAGATGTCTGTACCGAAGTTGGACGGCTAAGTTGGTCAGAAATAGCCGATAGCTGGTGATAAGTTTCGCTTCAGAGCGACGCAACTGTCGAGAGGTTACATGGCGAAAATCAGTGTCCGCTAGCGATTCAGCGCAACTAGACGTGGTCGGCTCTCAACGCACAGACGTCAATACAAATAAGTTACATGAAATTACAAATAAGAGACCATAAAACTCATATTTCACAACTATTTGACAATACTGGTCCCGCCCGTCACAAACAAAGACAAACCAGCATATACTTGTCAGCGCGCTAGCGCTACTACCCAGTGAGCACACGTCACACGTCACCCAGTGAGCACATGTGACGTCACCCAGTGATCACATGTCACACGTCACCCAGTGAGCACATGTCACGTCACCCAGTGAGCACATGTCACACGTCACCCAGTGACCACATGTCACACGTCACCCAGTGACCACATGTCACACATCACCCAGTGAGCACATGTCACACGTCACCCAGTGACCACATGTCACACGCCACCCAGTGAGCATGCCACACATCACCCAGTGAGCATGTCACACGTCACCCAGTGACCACATGTCACACGTCACCCAGTGAGCATGTCACACGTCACCCAGTGAGCATGTCACACGTCACCCAGTGAGCATGTCACACGCTACCCAGTGAGCATGTCACACATCACCCAGTGAGCACATGTCACACGTCACCCAGTGACCACATGTCACACGCCACCCAGTGAGCATGCCACACATCACCCAGTGAGCATGTCACACGTCACCCAGTGAGCACACGTCACACATCACCCAGTGAGCACATGTCACACGTCACCCAGTGAGCACACGTCACACGTCACCCAGTGACCACATGTCACACGTCACCCAGTGAGCATGTCACACGTCACCCAGTGAGCATGTCACACGTCACCCAGTGAGCATGTCACACGCTACCCAGTGAGCATGTCACACATCACCCAGTGAGCATGTCACACGTCACCCAGTGAGCATGTCACACGTCACCCAGTGAGCATGTCACACGTCACCCAGTGAGCATGTCACACGTCACCCAGTGAGCATGTCACACGTCACCCAGTGAGCACACGTCACACGTCACCCAGTGACCACATGTCACACGCCACCCAGTGAGCATGTCACACATCACCCAGTGAGCATGTCACACGTCACCCAGTGAGCATGTCACACGTCACCCAGTGAGCATGTCACACGTCACCCAGTGAGCACACGTCACACGTCACCCAGTGACCACATGTCACACGCCACCCAGTGAGCATGTCACACATCACCCAGTGAGCATGTCACACGTCACCCAGTGAGCATGTCACACGCCACCCAGTGAGCATGTCACACGTCACCCAGTGAGCATGTCACACGTTACCCAGTGAGCATGTCACACATCACCCAGTGAGCATGTCACACGTCACCCATTGAGCACACGTCACACGTCACCCAGTGAGCACATGCCACACGTCACCCAGTGAGCATGTCACACGTCACCCAGTGAGCACACGTCACACGTCACCCAGTGAGCACATGCCACACATGTGACACGTCACCCAGTGAGCATGTCACACGTCACCCAGTGAGCATATGTGACACGTCACCCAGTGAGCACATGCCACACATGTGACACGTCACCCAGTGAGCACATGCCACACATCACCCAGTGAGCATGTCACACGTCACCCAGTGAGCACACGTCACACGTCACCCAGTGAGCACATGTGACGTCACCCAGTGACCACATGTCACACGCCACCCAGTGAGCATGTCACACGTCACCCAGTGAGCATGTCACACGTCACCCAGTGAGCACACGTCACACGTCACCCAGTGAGCACATGTGACGTCACCCAGTGACCACATGTGACACGCCACCCAGTGAGCATGTCACACGTCACCCAGTGAGCATGTCACACGTCACCCAGTGAGCACACGTCACACGTCACCCAGTGAGCACATGTGACGTCACCCAGTGACCACATGTGACACGCCACCCAGTGAGCATGTCACACGTCACCCAGTGACCACATGTGACGTCACCCAGTGACCACATGTGACACGTCACCCAGTGAGCACATGTCACGTCACCCAGTGATCACATGTCACACGTCACCCAGTGAGCACATGTCACGTCACCCAGTGATCACATGTCACACGTCACCCAGTGAGCACATGTCACGACAGAAGTTGAAGGCCAGATCGCCGGCGCGCCGGTTGTTGTACCTGTGTAGCAGTTGGCCTTATGGCACTGGATGCAGGCGCCGACGTTGCGCTGTTTACAGATGTAGCAGGAGAGCTTCCAGCGGGCCGGAGGGATACGGTCTATACTGTCAATCGGCTCCAGGAAAACCTGCGGAACACAGCCAGGCAGTCAGTGACGGCACACCGGCCGCAGAGTCAAGCTCTCTCGGGACAGGACACGTCCCAGGCAGCCAGATAAGGAAACAGCTCGGTACGCCAGGACACATCCAAGGCAGCCAAATCAGGAAACAGCTCGGTACACCAGCACACGTCCCAGGCAGCCAGATAAGGAAACAGCTCGGTACGCCAGGACACATCCAAGGCAGCCAAATCAGGAAACAGCTCGGTACATCAGCACACATCCAAGGCAGTCAGATCAGGAAACAGCTCGGTACGCCAGCACACGTCCAAGGCAGTCAGATCAGGAAACAGCTCGGTACGCCAGCACACGTCCAAGGCAGTCAGATCAGGAAACAGCTCGGCACACCAGCACACGTCCAAAGCAGTCAGATCAGGAAACAGCTCGGTACGCCAGCACACGTCCAAGGCAGCCAAATCAGGAAACAGCTCGGTACACCAGCACACGTCCAAAGCAGTCAGATCAGGAAACAGCTCGGTACGCCAGCACACGTCCAAGGCAGCCAAATCAGGAAACAGCTCGGTACACCAGCACACGTCCAAAGCAGTCAGATCAGGAAACAGCTCGGTACGCCAGCACACGTCCAAGGCAGCCAAATCAGGAAACAGCTCGGTACACCAGCACACGTCCAAAGCAGTCAGATCAGGAAACAGCTCGGTACGCCAGCACACGTCCAAGGCAGCCAAATCAGGAAACAGCTCGGTACACCAGCACACGTCCAAAGCAGTCAGATCAGGAAACAGCTCGGTACGCCAGCACACGTCCAAGGCAGTCAGATCAGGAAACAGCTCGGCACGCCAACACACGTCCAAGGCAGTCAGATCAGGGAACAGCTCGGCACGCCAGCACACGTCCAAGGCAGTCAGATCAGAGAACAGCTCGGCACGCCAGTACACGTCCAAGGCAGTCAGATCAGGGAACAGCTCGGCACGCCAGTACACGTCCAAAGCAGTCAGATCAGAGAACAGCTTGGCACGCCAGCACACGTCCAAGGCAGTCAGATCAGAGAACAGCTCGGCACGCCAGTACACGTCCAAGGCAGTCAGATCAGGGAACAGCTCGGCACGCCAGCACACGTCCAAGGCAGCCAGATCAGGGAACAGCTCGGCACGCCAGTACACGTCCAAAACAGTCAGATCAGGAAACAGCTCGGTACACCAGCACACGTACAAGGCAGCCAGATCAGGAAACAGCTCGGTACGCCAGCACACGTCCAAAACAGTCAGATCAGGAAACAGCTTGGTACACCAGCACACGTCCAAGGCAGCCAGATCAGGGAACAGCTCGGCACGCCAGCACACGTCCAAGGCAGTCAGATCAGGAAACAGCTCGGTACGCCAGCACACGTCCAAGGCAGTCAGATCAGAGAACAGCTCGGCACGCCAGCACACGTCCAAAGCAGTCAGATCAGGAAACAGCTCGGTACGCCAACACACGTCCAAGGCAGTCAGATCAGGGAACAGCTCGGCACGCCAGCACACGTCCAAGGCAGTCAGATCAGGGAACAGCTCGGCACGCCAGCACACGTCCAAGGCAGTCAGATCAGGAAACAGCTCGGCACGCCAGCACACGTCCAAGGCAGTCAGATCAGGAAACAGCTCGGTACGCCAGCACACGTCCAAGGCAGTCAGATCAGGGAACAGCTCGGCACGCCAGCACACGTCCAAGGCAGTCAGATCAGGGAACAGCTCGGCACGCCAGCACACGTCCAAGGCAGTCAGATCAGGGAACAGCTCGGCACGCCAGCACACGTCCAAGGCAGTCAGATCAGGGAACAGCTCGGCACGCCAGCACACGTCCAAGGCAGTCAGATCAGGGAACAGCTCGGCACGCCAGCACACGTCCAAGGCAGTCAGATCAGGGAACAGCTCGGCACGCCAGCACACGTCCAAGGCAGTCAGATCAGAGAACAGCTCGGCACGCCAGCACACGTCCAAGACAGTCAGATCAGAGAACAGCTCGGTACACCAGCACACGTCCAAGGCAGTCAGATCAGAGAACAGCTCGGCACGCCAGGACACGTCCAAAGCAGTCAGATCAGAGAACAGCTCGGTACACCAGCACACGTCCAAGGCAGTCAGATCAGGGAACAGCTCGGCACGCCAGGACACGTCCAAAGCAGTCAGATCAGAGAACAGCTCGGTACACCAGCACACGTCCAAGGCAGTCAGATCAGGGAACAGCTCGGCACGCCAGGACACGTCCAAGGCAGCCAGATCAGGGAACAGCTCGGCACGCCAGGACACGTCCAAGGCAGTCAGATCAGGGAACAGCTCGGCACGCCAGCACACGTCCAAGGCAGTCAGATCAGGAAACAGCTCGGCACGCCAGCACACGTCCAAGGCAGTCAGATCAGGGAACAGCTCGGTACGCCAGCACACGTCCAAAGCAGTCAGATCAGGAAACAGCTCGGTACGCCAGCACACGTCCAAGGCAGTCAGATCAGGGAACAGCTCGGCACGCCAGCACACGTCCAAAGCAGTCGGATCAGGGAACAGCTCGGCACGCCAGCACACGTCCAAGGCAGTCAGACCAGGAAACAGCTCGGCACGCCAGCACACGTCCAAGGCAGCCAGATCAGGGAACAGCTCGGTACACCAGCACACGTCCAAAGCAGTCAGATCAGGGAACAGCTCGGCACGCCAGCACACGTCCAAGGCAGTCAGATCAGGGAACAGCTCGGCACGCCAGTACACGTCCAAAACAGTCAGATCAGGAAACAGCTCGGTACACCAGCACACGTCCAAAGCAGTCAGATCAGGGAACAGCTCGGTACGCCAGCACACGTCCAAGGCAGTCAGATCAGGGAACAGCTCGGCACGCCAGCACACGTCCAAGGCAGTCAGATCAGGGAACAGCTCGGCACGCCAGCACACGTCCAAGGCAGTCAGATCAGGGAACAGCTCGGCACGCCAGCACACGTCCAAAGCAGTCAGATCAGGAAACAGCTTGGTACGCCAGCACACGTCCAAAGCAGTCAGATCAGGAAACAGCTTGGTACGCCAGCACACGTCCAAGGCAGTCAGATCAGGGAACAGCTCGGTACACCAGCACACGTCCAAAGCAGTCAGATCAGGGAACAGCTCGGCACGCCAGCACACGTCCAAGGCAGTCAAATCAGGGAACAGCTCGGCACGCCAGCACACGTCCAAGGCAATCAGATCAGAGAACAGCTCGGTACGCCAGCACACGTCCAAAGCAGCCAGATCAGGGAACAGCTCAGCACGCCAGGACACGTCCAAGGCAGTCAGATCAGGGAACAGCTCGGCACGCCAGCACACGTCCAAGGCAGTCAGATCAGGGAACAGCTCGGCACGCCAGCACACGTCCAAAGCAGTCAGATCAGGGAACAGCTCGGCACGCCAGGACACGTCCAAGGCAGTCAGATCAGGGAACAGCTCGGCACGCCAGCACACGTCCAAGGCAGTCAGATCAGGGAACAGCTCGGCACGCCAGGACACGTCCAAGGCAGTCAGATCAGGGAACAGCTCGGCACGCCAGCACACGTCCAAGGCAGTCACATCAGGGAACAGCTCGGCACGCCAGCACACGTCCAAAGCAGTCAGATCAGGAAACAGCTCGGCACGCCAGGACACGTCCAAGGCAGTCAGATCAGGGAACAGCTTGGTACGCCAGCACACGTCCAAGGCAGTCAGATCAGGGAACAGCTCGGCACGCCAGGACACGTCCAAGGCAGTCAGATCAGGGAACAGCTCGGCACGCCAGCACACGTCCAAGGCAGTCAGATCAGGGAACAGCTCGGCACGCCAGCACACGTCCAAAGCAGTCAGATCAGGAAACAGCTTGGTACGCCAGCACACGTCCAAAGCAGTCAGATCAGGAAACAGCTTGGTACGCCAGCACACGTCCAAGGCAGTCAGATCAGGGAACAGCTCGGCACGCCAGGACACGTCCAAGGCAGCCAGATCAGGGAACAGCTCGGCACGCCAGTACACGTCCAAAGCAGTCAGATCAGGGAACAGCTCGGTACACCAGCACACGTCCAAAGCAGTCAGATCAGGGAACAGCTCGGCACGCCAGCACACGTCCAAAGCAGTCAGATCAGGGAACAGCTCGGCACGCCAGGACACGTCCAAGGCAGTCAGATCAGGGAACAGCTCGGCACGCCAGCACACGTCCAAGGCAGTCAGATCAGGGAACAGCTCGGCACGCCAGGACACGTCCAAGGCAGTCAGATCAGGGAACAGCTCGGCACGCCAGTACACGTCCAAGGCAGTCAGATCAGGGAACAGCTCGGCACGCCAGCACACGTCCAAGGCAGTCAGATCAGGGAACAGCTCGGCACGCCAGGACACGTCCAAGGCAGTCAGATCAGGGAACAGCTCGGCACGCCAGTACACGTCCAAGGCAGTCAGATCAGGAAACAGCTCGGCACGCCAGGAAGCATCTCAGGCAGTCAGATCAGGGAACAGCTCGGCACGCCAGCACATGTCCAAGGCAGTCAGATCAGGGAACAGCTCGGCACGCCAGCACACGTCCAAGGCAGTCAGATCAGGGAACAGCTCGGCACGCCAGCACACGTCCAAGGCAGTCAGATCAGGAAACAGCTCGGCACGCCAGGAAGCATCTCAGGCAGTCAGATCAGGGAACAGCTCGGCACGCCAGCACATGTCCAAGGCAGTCAGATCAGGGAACAGCTCGGCACGCCAGCACACGTCCAAGGCAGCCAGATCAGGAAACAGCTCGGTACGCCAGCACACGTCCAAAGCAGTCAGATCAGGGAACAGCTCGGTACGCCAGCACACGTCCAAAGCAGTCAGATCAGGGAACAGCTCGGTACGCCAGCACACGTCCAAGGCAGTCAGATCAGGGAACAGCTCGGCACGCCAGCACACGTCCAAAGCAGTCGGATCAGGGAACAGCTCGGCACGCCAGCACACGTCCAAGGCAGTCAGATCAGGAAACAGCTCGGTACACCAGCACACGTCCAAGGCAGTCAGATCAGGGAACAGCTCGGCACGCCAGTACACGTCCAAGGCAGTCAGATCAGGGAACAGCTCGGCACGCCAGCACACGTCCAAGGCAGTCAGATCAGGGAACAGCTCGGCACGCCAGCACACGTCCAAGGCAGTCAGATCAGGGAACAGCTCGGCACGCCAGTACACGTCCAAGGCAGTCAGATCAGGGAACAGCTCGGCACGCCAGCACACGTCCAAGGCAGTCAGATCAGGAAACAGCTCGGTACGCCAGCACACGTCCAAGGCAGTCAGATCAGGAAACAGCTCGGTACACCAGCACACGTCCAAAGCAGTCAGATCAGGGAACAGCTCGGCACGCCAGCACACGTCCAAGGCAGTCAAATCAGGGAACAGCTCGGCACGCCAGCACACGTCCAAGGCAGTCAGATCAGAGAACAGCTCGGTACGCCAGCACACGTCCAAAGCAGCCAGATCAGGGAACAGCTCGGCACGCCAGGACACGTCCAAGGCAGTCAGATCAGGGAACAGCTCGGCACGCCAGCACACGTCCAAGGCAGTCAGATCAGGGAACAGCTCGGCACGCCAGCACACGTCCAAAGCAGTCAGATCAGGGAACAGCTCGGCACGCCAGGACACGTCCAAGGCAGTCAGATCAGGGAACAGCTCGGCACGCCAGCACACGTCCAAGGCAGTCAGATCAGGGAACAGCTCGGCACGCCAGGACACGTCCAAGGCAGTCAGATCAGGGAACAGCTCGGCACGCCAGTACACGTCCAAGGCAGTCAGATCAGGGAACAGCTCGGCACGCCAGCACACGTCCAAGGCAGTCAGATCAGGGAACAGCTCGGCACGCCAGGACACGTCCAAGGCAGTCAGATCAGGGAACAGCTCGGCACGCCAGTACACGTCCAAGGCAGTCAGATCAGGAAACAGCTCGGCACGCCAGGAAGCATCTCAGGCAGTCAGATCAGGGAACAGCTCGGCACGCCAGCACATGTCCAAGGCAGTCAGATCAGGGAACAGCTCGGCACGCCAGCACACGTCCAAGGCAGTCAGATCAGGGAACAGCTCGGCACGCCAGCACACGTCCAAGGCAGTCAGATCAGGAAACAGCTCGGCACGCCAGGAAGCATCTCAGGCAGTCAGATCAGGGAACAGCTCGGCACGCCAGCACATGTCCAAGGCAGTCAGATCAGGGAACAGCTCGGCACGCCAGCACACGTCCAAGGCAGTCAGATCAGGGAACAGCTCGGCACGCCAGGACACGTCCAAGGCAGTCAGATCAGAGAACAGCTCGGTACGCCAGCACACGTCCAAAGCAGCCAGATCAGGGAACAGCTCGGCACGCCAGGACACGTCCAAGGCAGTCAGATCAGGGAACAGCTCGGCACGCCAGCACACGTCCAAGGCAGTCAGATCAGGGAACAGCTCGGCACGCCAGCACACGTCCAAAGCAGTCAGATCAGGGAACAGCTCGGCACGCCAGGACACGTCCAAGGCAGTCAGATCAGGGAACAGCTCGGCACGCCAGCACACGTCCAAGGCAGTCAGATCAGGGAACAGCTCGGCACGCCAGGACACGTCCAAGGCAGTCAGATCAGGGAACAGCTCGGCACGCCAGCACACGTCCAAGGCAGTCAGATCAGGGAACAGCTCGGCACGCCAGCACACGTCCAAAGCAGTCAGATCAGGAAACAGCTCGGCACGCCAGGACACGTCCAAGGCAGTCAGATCAGGGAACAGCTTGGTACGCCAGCACACGTCCAAGGCAGTCAGATCAGGGAACAGCTCGGCACGCCAGGACACGTCCAAGGCAGTCAGATCAGGGAACAGCTCGGCACGCCAGCACACGTCCAAGGCAGTCAGATCAGGGAACAGCTCGGCACGCCAGCACACGTCCAAGGCAGTCAGATCAGGGAACAGCTCGGCACGCCAGCACACGTCCAAAGCAGTCAGATCAGGGAACAGCTCGGCACGCCAGGACACGTCCAAGGCAGTCAGATCAGGGAACAGCTCGGCACGCCAGCACACGTCCAAGGCAGTCAGATCAGGGAACAGCTCGGCACGCCAGGACACGTCCAAGGCAGTCAGATCAGGGAACAGCTCGGCACGCCAGTACACGTCCAAGGCAGTCAGATCAGGGAACAGCTCGGCACGCCAGCACACGTCCAAGGCAGTCAGATCAGGGAACAGCTCGGCACGCCAGGACACGTCCAAGGCAGTCAGATCAGGGAACAGCTCGGCACGCCAGTACACGTCCAAGGCAGTCAGATCAGGAAACAGCTCGGCACGCCAGGAAGCATCTCAGGCAGTCAGATCAGGGAACAGCTCGGCACGCCAGCACATGACCAAGGCAGTCAGATCAGGGAACAGCTCGGCACGCCAGCACACGTCCAAGGCAGTCAGATCAGGGAACAGCTCGGCACGCCAGCACACGTCCAAGGCAGTCAGATCAGGAAACAGCTCGGCACGCCAGGAAGCATCTCAGGCAGTCAGATCAGGGAACAGCTCGGCACGCCAGCACATGTCCAAGGCAGTCAGATCAGGGAACAGCTCGGCACGCCAGCACACGTCCAAGGCAGTCAGATCAGGGAACAGCTCGGCACGCCAGGACACGTCCAAGGCAGTCAGATCAGAGAACAGCTCGGTACGCCAGCACACGTCCAAAGCAGCCAGATCAGGGAACAGCTCGGCACGCCAGGACACGTCCAAGGCAGTCAGATCAGGGAACAGCTCGGCACGCCAGCACACGTCCAAGGCAGTCAGATCAGGGAACAGCTCGGCACGCCAGCACACGTCCAAAGCAGTCAGATCAGGGAACAGCTCGGCACGCCAGGACACGTCCAAGGCAGTCAGATCAGGGAACAGCTCGGCACGCCAGCACACGTCCAAGGCAGTCAGATCAGGGAACAGCTCGGCACGCCAGGACACGTCCAAGGCAGTCAGATCAGGGAACAGCTCGGCACGCCAGCACACGTCCAAGGCAGTCAGATCAGGGAACAGCTCGGCACGCCAGCACACGTCCAAAGCAGTCAGATCAGGAAACAGCTCGGCACGCCAGGACACGTCCAAGGCAGTCAGATCAGGGAACAGCTCGGCACGCCAGTACACGTCCAAAACAGTCAGATCAGGAAACAGCTCGGTACACCAGCACACGTCCAAAGCAGTCAGATCAGGGAACAGCTCAGTACGCCAGCACACGTCCAAGGCAGTCAGATCAGGGAACAGCTCGGCACGCCAGCACACGTCCAAGGCAGTCAGATCAGGGAACAGCTCGGCACGCCAGCACACGTCCAAGGCAGTCAGATCAGGGAACAGCTCGGCACGCCAGCACACGTCCAAAGCAGTCAGATCAGGAAACAGCTTGGTACGCCAGCACACGTCCAAAGCAGTCAGATCAGGAAACAGCTTGGTACGCCAGCACACGTCCAAGGCAGTCAGATCAGGGAACAGCTCGGTACACCAGCACACGTCCAAAGCAGTCAGATCAGGGAACAGCTCGGCACGCCAGCACACGTCCAAGGCAGTCAAATCAGGGAACAGCTCGGCACGCCAGCACACGTCCAAGGCAGTCAGATCAGAGAACAGCTCGGTATGCCAGCACACGTCCAAAGCAGCCAGATCAGGGAACAGCTCGGCACGGCAGGACACGTCCAAGGCAGTCAGATCAGGGAACAGCTCGGCACGCCAGCACACGTCCAAGGCAGTCAGATCAGGGAACAGCTCGGCACGCCAGCACACGTCCAAAGCAGTCAGATCAGGGAACAGCTCGGCACGCCAGGACACGTCCAAGGCAGTCAGATCAGGGAACAGCTCGGCACGCCAGCACACGTCCAAGGCAGTCAGATCAGGGAACAGCTCGGCACGCCAGGACACGTCCAAGGCAGTCAGATCAGGGAACAGCTCGGCACGCCAGCACACGTCCAAGGCAGTCAGATCAGGGAACAGCTCGGCACGCCAGCACACGTCCAAAGCAGTCAGATCAGGAAACAGCTCGGCACGCCAGGACACGTCCAAGGCAGTCAGATCAGGGAACAGCTTGGTACGCCAGCACACGTCCAAGGCAGTCAGATCAGGGAACAGCTCGGCACGCCAGGACACGTCCAAGGCAGTCAGATCAGGGAACAGCTCGGCACGCCAGCACACGTCCAAGGCAGTCAGATCAGGGAACAGCTCGGCACGCCAGCACACGTCCAAAGCAGTCAGATCAGGAAACAGCTTGGTACGCCAGCACACGTCCAAAGCAGTCAGATCAGGAAACAGCTTGGTACGCCAGCACACGTCCAAGGCAGTCAGATCAGGGAACAGCTCGGTACACCAGCACACGTCCAAAGCAGTCAGATCAGGGAACAGCTCGGCACGCCAGCACACGTCCAAGGCAGTCAAATCAGGGAACAGCTCGGCACGCCAGCACACGTCCAAGGCAGTCAGATCAGAGAACAGCTCGGTACGCCAGCACACGTCCAAAGCAGCCAGATCAGGGAACAGCTCGGCACGCCAGGACACGTCCAAGGCAGTCAGATCAGGGAACAGCTCGGCACGCCAGCACACGTCCAAGGCAGTCAGATCAGGGAACAGCTCGGCACGCCAGCACACGTCCAAAGCAGTCAGATCAGGGAACAGCTCGGCACGCCAGGACACGTCCAAGGCAGTCAGATCAGGGAACAGCTCGGCACGCCAGCACACGTCCAAGGCAGTCAGATCAGGGAACAGCTCGGCACGCCAGGACACGTCCAAGGCAGTCAGATCAGGGAACAGCTCGGCACGCCAGTACACGTCCAAGGCAGTCAGATCAGGGAACAGCTCGGCACGCCAGCACACGTCCAAGGCAGTCAGATCAGGGAACAGCTCGGCACGCCAGGACACGTCCAAGGCAGTCAGATCAGGGAACAGCTCGGCACGCCAGTACACGTCCAAGGCAGTCAGATCAGGAAACAGCTCGGCACGCCAGGAAGCATCTCAGGCAGTCAGATCAGGGAACAGCTCGGCACGCCAGCACATGTCCAAGGCAGTCAGATCAGGGAACAGCTCGGCACGCCAGCACACGTCCAAGGCAGCCAGATCAGGGAACAGCTCGGCACGCCAGCACACGTCCAAGGCAGCCAGATCAGGGAACAGCTCGGCACGCCAGGACACGTCCAAGGCAGTCAGATCAGGAAACAGCTCGGCACGCCAGCACACGTCCAAAGCAGTCAGATCAGAGAACAGCTCGGCACGCCAGCACACGTCCAAGGCAGTCAGATCAGGAAACAGCTCGGCACGCCAGCACACGTCCAAAGCAGTCAGATCAGGGAACAGCTCGGCACGCCAGCACACGTCCAAAGCAGTCAGATCAGGGAACAGCTCGGCACGCCAGCACACGTCCAAGGCAGTCAGATCAGGAAACAGCTCGGTACACCAGCACACGTCCAAGGCAGTCAGATCAGGGAACAGCTCGGCACGCCAGCACACGTCCAAGGCAGTCAGATCAGGGAACAGCTCGGTACGCCAGTACACGTCCAAAACAGTCAGATCAGGAAACAGCTCGGCACGCCAGCACACGTCCAAAGCAGTCAGATCAGGGAACAGCTCGGCACGCCAGCACACGTCCAAGGCAGTCAGATCAGGGAACAGCTCGGCACGCCAGGACACGTCCAAGGCAGTCAGATCAGGGAACAGCTCGGCACGCCAGGAAGCATCTCAGGCAGTCAGATCAGGGAACAGCTCGGCACGCCAGCACACGTCCAAGGCAGTCAGATCAGGAAACAGCTCGGCACGCCAGCACACGTCCAAGGCAGCCAGATCAGGGAACAGCTCGGCACGCCAGGACACGTCCAAGGCAGCCAGATCAGGGAACAGCTCGGCACGCCAGCACACGTCCAAGGCAGTCAGATCAGGGAACAGCTCGGCACACCAGCACACGTCCAAGGCAGTCAGATCAGGGAACAGCTCGGTACGCCAGCACACGTCCAAGGCAGTCAGATCAGGGAACAGCTCGGCACGCCAGGACACGTCCAAGGCAGTCAGATCAGGAAACAGCTCGGTACGCCAGTACACGTCCAAAACAGTCAGATCAGGGAACAGCTCGGCACGCCAGCACACGTCCAAAGCAGTCAGATCAGGGAACAGCTCTGCACGCCAGCACACGTCCAAAGCAGTCAGATCAGGGAACAGCTCGGCAAGCCAGGAAGCATCTCAGGCAGTCAGATCAGAGAACAGCTCGGCACGCCAGGAAGCATCTCAGGCAGTCAGATCAGGGAACAGCTCGGCACGCCAGCACACGTCCAAGGCAGTCAGATCAGGGAACAGCTCGGCACGCCAGTACACGTCCAAAACAGTCAGATCAGGGAACAGCTCGGCACGCCAGCACACGTCCAAAGCAGTCAGATCAGGGAACAGCTCTGCACGCCAGCACACGTCCAAAGCAGTCAGATCAGGGAACAGCTCGGCAAGCCAGGAAGCATCTCAGGCAGTCAGATCAGAGAACAGCTCGGCACGCCAGGAAGCATCTCAGGCAGTCAGATCAGGGAACAGCTCGGCACGCCAGCACACGTCCAAGGCACTTCAGTAAGCTCCACAGAGCCAATTACACCAGTACATTCCCAGGCACCAGTACAACACACCAGTACATTCCCAGGCAGCCAAGATAGCAGCATACCAGCTAGTTGACCATAGTAATGTAACCAATGGCATAGCTGTGTTCCACTAACAGAACAGTGATACTAGCCCACTGCCACCTTATCATACCACCTCATCGCTAGCGAAGCTCCGAACCCGTCAACGAAGCCCCGAACCCATCAACGAAGCCCCGAACCCGTCAACGAAGCCCCGAACCCGTCAACGAAGCCCCGAACCCGTCAACGAAGCCCCGAACCCGTCAACGAAGCCCCGAACCCGTCAACGAAGCCCCGAACCCATCAACGAAGCCCCGAACCCGTCAACGAAGCCCCGAACCCATCAACGAAGCCCCGAACCCATCAACGAAGCCCCGAACCCGTCAACGAAGCCCCGAACCCGTCAACGAAGCCCCGAACCCGTCAACGAAGCCCCGAACCCGTCAACGAAGCCCCGAACCCGTCAACGAAGCCCCGAACCCATCAACGAAGCCCCGAACCCGTCAACGAAGCCCCGAACCCATCAACGAAGCCCCGAACCCATCAACGAAGCCCCGAACCCGTCAACGAAGCCCCGAACCCGTCAACGAAGCCCCGAACCCGTCAACGAAGCCCCGAACCCATCAACGAAGCCCCGAACCCATCAACGAAGCCCCGAACCCGTCAACGAAGCCCCGAACCCGTCAACGAAGCCCCGAACCCGTCAACGAAGCCCCGAACCAGTCAACGAAGCCCCGAACCCATCAGCGAAGCCCCTCCTCCTTCCACTGGCCAATCCTCCCCCCCCCCCCCCCCCCCCCCCACCCTCCCTCTCCACTCACCGTGTTCGCGAAGCACACCTCGGGCACCCAGAGGGCGCACACGACATGCGCCCAGCGATTGTCATCGGTCTGCTTGAAGGCGCCGCCCTTGTTGGGGCAGAGCACGCAGTCGACGGCGCGGGAGGGCGACTGCAGACAGCGGCGGCACCACCACTGGCCCTCGGGGATGTACGGCACGCCGTAGCACTCCTGGTGCACGGGAAGGTTGCACATGTCGCAGAAGAGGATCACGTTGCTGTTCTCGCACTCGCCGTCCATGCAGATGCAGCAGACGGCCTCCTCGTCGATCGGGGCCGCGTTCGTGCCGACCGTCGTCTGCGCCTGGCGGGGGACGGAGGATGGTCAGGTGTCAGGTGTCAGGTGCCAGGTCAGGTGCCAGGTCAGGTGCCAGGTCAGGTGCCAGGTCAGGTGCCAGGTCAGGTGCCAGGTCAGGTGTCAGGTCAGGTGTCAGGTCGGGTGTCAGGTCAGGTGTCAGGTGTCAGGTGTCAGGTGTCAGGTGTCAGGTGTCAGGTGTCAGGTGTCAGGTGTCAGGTGTCAGGTGTCAGGTGTCAGGTCAGGTGTCAGGTCAGGGTCAGGTGTCAGGTCAGGGTCAGGTATCAGGTGTCAGGTCAGGTGTCAGGTCAGGTGTCAGGTCAGGTGTCAGGTCAGGTGTCAGGTCAGGTGTCAGGTCAGGTGTCAGGTCATGTGTCAGGTCAGGTGTCAGGTCAGGTGTCAGGTCAGGTGTCAGGTCAGGTGTCAGGTCAGGTGTCAGGTCAGGTGTCAGGTCAGGTGTCAGGTGTCAGGTCAGGTATCAGGTCAGGTGTCAGGTGTCAGGTGTCAGGTGTCAGGTGTCAGGTGTCAGGTGTCAGGTGTCAGGTGTCAGGTGTCAGGTCAGGTTGGAGACGACGCAGTCAATGACTGACCAGGGACATGGCTGCAGCACGAATATTGCAAGAGACCGACAACTGTAGTGGCACTAGTTGGTATGTTAAATTGATCAGTCTGCTTACTTGCGAGAAGTTGCCATCTGCTGCCCAACGGATGTGTGGAACAGACGCACATATACTCTGGTCGCAACGAAAAGGCCGACAAACGGTCGTGCTGTCGGACAGCGTGTACTTACGATAGTGACAAGATCATAAACGCACAAAACCGAGCAACACGGCTTGATTTCTGTTAGAAGTGTCACCTCGCACCAAACCATACTCTCTTCACTGCTCTGCTTGCATCCAACTGCCCGATATCGCATCCCCCGAGCCCGGCTATGTTACCTGAAAGTAGCTCTCCTTTTCGAGCCTGTCCATCAGCAGCTCGAGGTCGGCGTCCTTCACGGGGGCCAGTCCTCGCTCGCGCCGCTGCTGGTTGGTGATCTCCAGCCAGGCTACATCCTCTTCGTCCATGTCGTATTCCACCTCTTCGTCCAGCTCGTCCACAGACTTCTCTATGAAACTGCAGGAAAACGGCGCGTTGCGATGCCGTGTCAGGATCTTCCATAGACACAAAGGTACGCCTTGCCAAGACACAAAGAGTAACTGATCAGTTTGGCACGCAGGGGCTCCATATTTCAGCATTGAGTGTTAACACGAGAGAAAACAAGACTCCGATCAGAGGCGAAATGAGGATCAAATTGTCAGCATTATTTCAAGACATAGCATTAGTCCGTTGAAACCTTCACAATTTCTTCCAAAAAGGACATATCGCCAGAGCTATAATTATGAACTAGCGGCGCCTTCTATGTTGGCTATACATAGTTGGTGGGGCCTGTGTTATATAGCCTACATGGTTGATGGACCCTGTGCTATATAGCCTGCATGGTTGGTGGACCCTGTGCTATATAGCCTACATGGTTGGTGGACCCTGTGCTATATAGCCTACATGGTTGGTGGAGCCTGTTATATAGCCTACATGGTTGATGGACCCTGTGCTATATAGCCTACATGGTTGGTGGAGCCTGTGCTATATAGCCTACATGGTTGGTGGAGCCTGTGCTATATAGCCTGCATGGTTGGTGGAGCCTGTGTTATATAGCCTACATGGTTGGTGGACCCTGTGCTATATAGCCTACATGGTTGGTGGGGCCTGTGTTATATAGCCTACATGGTTGGTGGACCCTGTGCTATATAGCCTACATGGTTGGTGGAGCCTGTGCTATATAGCCTACATGGTTGATGGACCCTGTGCTATATAGCCTACATGGTTGGTGGAGCCTGTGTTATATAGCCTACATGGTTGGTGGAGCCTGTGCTATATAGCCTACATGGTTGGTGGACCCTGTGCTATATAGCCTACATGGTTGATGGACCCTGTGCTATATAGTCTACATGGCTGATGGACCCTGTGCTATATAGCCTACATGGTTGATGGGCCCTGTGCTATATAGCCTACATGGTTGGTGGAGCCTGAGCTATATAGCATACATGGTTGGTGGACCCTGTGCTATATAGCCTACATGGTTGGTGGAGCCTGTGTTATATAGCCTACATGGTTGGTGGGCCCTGTGCTATATACTGCCACTAACCGCATATAGTTGGTGGAGCCTGTGCTATATACTGCCACTAACCGTATATAGTTGGTGGAGCCTGTGCTATATACTGCCACTAACCGTATATAGTTGGTGGAGCCTGTGCTATATACTGCCACTAACCGTATATAGTTGGTGGAGCCTGTGCTATATACTGCCACTAACCGTATATAGTTGGTGGAGCCTGTGCTATATACTGCCACTAACCGTATATAGTTGGTAGGCATGGGCGGCGCATCGTCCAGCTGGTAGTCATCATCCTCGCAGAAGGCGGCCTCAGGCAGACAGCGCTGTCGGCGCTCGTCTGCTCCCTGGCTCGGGTGGCGGGTCTCGCCGCTGGCCGAGCGGCCGGCAGGGCGGGGTGTGCCGTGCCGGCCCGGGTGGCCCGGGTGGACCGGCTCCGGACTGGCCACCGGCTCCGGCGGCGGCGGCGCCAGCGTCTCGTACTCAGACTGCGCACATGGGGATAGGCGTGTGACTGGCAACACATGCCGGCATCCAATGGTGTGTGCATTCCAGTGCGAAAAACAGCCGCTCAGAAATGATATATCGCATTGTTTTCCTCTCAGTCACCGCAGAATCTGGCTGCATTACCACGCACGAGCCTTAAACCATCAGGGGTAAAATATGGATTATTCGTTACACAACATATATGAAGAATCCATAATAACGAACAACGGTGACCATTACACCTTCAGATGCAGATAAAATTAGAGATCTGCTCCCACTTCCCTCACAGTGATACCAAACAGAAATTAAAGTACACACTACACAGACTGAGACAGTCACCGTCAACAGACAGTCACCGTCAACAGACAGTCACCGTCAACAGACAGTCACCGTCAAGAGACAGTCAAAATAGCCCAGAGCCAAATACAAACACAAATATTCGTGACACCGACCCGTGCACTAGCAGTTACGGTGGAGCCGTACCACGCCTGTACAAACTCTGCAACCACTCTGAAGTCTGAGCAGCACCAACTGACAGCGTATCACCCTGACCTTGGACATGATGGTGAGGTTGTCGTAGATGCTGAACGTTAGTGAGCAGCCATCGGCGTCGTACTCCAGCCTCTTGGTGGCGTCCACATAGCTGATCTTGGGCTCTCTGTGCACCTTCACCGGCTCCATGGGGACAGGGGAGGGCGAGCGGTCCGCCCCCTGTCCCCCACGACGCGCTTTACCCTTCTTACGGGCTGTGGGGGGAGACGGGGGGATGTCAGCGGAGTGGCCGCCTTATGGGCTGTGGGGAGACGGAGGGAGGTCAGCGGAGTGGCCGCCTTACGGGCAGTGGGGGAGACGGAGGGATGTCAGCGGAGTGGCCGCCTTACGGGCTGTGGGGGAGACGGAGGGAAGTCAGCGGAGTGGCCGGCTTACGGGCTGTGGGGGAGACGGAGGGATGTCAGCGGAGTGGCCGCCTTACGGGCTGTGGGGGAGACGGAGGGAAGTCAGCGGAGTGGCCGGCTTACGGGCTGTGGGGGAGACGGAGGGATGTCAGCGGAGTGGCCGCCTTACGGGCAGTGGGGGAGACCGGGGATGTCAGCGGAGTGGCCGCCTTACGGGTTGTGGGGGAGACGGAGGGAGGTCAGCGGAGTGGCCGCCTTACGGGCTGTGGGGAGACGGAGGGATGTCAGCGGAGTGGCCGCCTTACTGGCTGTGGGGGAGACGGGGAGGTCAGCGGAGTGGCCGCCTTACGGGCTGTGGGGAGACGGGGAGGTCAGCGGAGTGGCCGGCTTACGGGCTGTGGGGGAGACGGAGGGATGTCAGCGGAGTGGCCGGCTTACGGGCAGTGGGGGAGACGGGGGATGTCAGCGGAGTGGCCGCCTTACGGGCTGTGGGGGAGACGGAGGGATGTCAGCGGAGTGGCCGCCTTACGGGCTGTGGGGGAGACGGAGGGAAGTCAGCGGAGTGGCCGCCTTACGGGTTGTGGGGGAGACGGAGGGAGGTCAGCGGAGTGGCCGCCTTACGGGCTGTGGGGAGACGGAGGGATGTCAGCGGAGTGGCCGCCTTACTGGCTGTGGGGGAGACGGGGAGGTCAGCGGAGTGGCCGCCTTACGGGCTGTGGGGAGACGGGGAGGTCAGCGGAGTGGTCGCCTTACTGGCAGCAGAGTAAAGGCAGAGTGTGCTGATACTGACAAATGTACGGAGATGGCGCAGGGAGACAACCACCACAGCAGTTTAACGAGACAGGTCCAAACCAGTAGACTGGACAGATTTATGGATGGAAACAAAATGATTGCAATGACACAGCTGATGCATACAATCTCAGAACAGCAGGGTGGAACTTGAGATAGCCTGTTGTGTTGTGAGTTGGCTAGTGGCACTGGCACTGGGAGAGTTAAGCCGATCAGCACCAAACATGACTAATCTTTAGACTCATCAGTTCACTTGCAAATACCAGTAGGTATATGACAATGACAGATTTCATATTTGCCCTAGCAGCCAGCGCTGTGCCATGATCAGGGGGGTGTCATCCCTATCTCCGTAACGTGTCCACTTCCACGAATGACGTCACCCCAGTAGTCAATTCTGGCGCATGTCGTCTGCAGTCGGTTAAAACTGTTTTTCGCAAATAACTTAACAAATATAGATACAGCAATTATTTTTATGTCAGCGTGTTCGCCTCGTCAGGACGCGTCCATTCATGCCAATTGCATGTGGTTTAGGTCAATTTCAAAAGTGAATCGAAGGGGCGGGGTTTAGAGCCTCAGCTGGTGACCGCCGAACCGCAGAGAGACAGTGTACAAGGCCCTGACCTTTGATGACCTCTAGTGACCTCAATACTGACATGAGCCTAAAATGATCCAGTAGATTTCAATTCGCTTTGTTTTGAGCTTTCCAACGCTGTCTGTTTCATTTTCGTAACCTTTTTACTTTTCGAGTTGGAGGGTATTTATTTCTCCCGAAATGGCATTAACTGCAATGGCGGAGGAGGGCGATGGATCCAAATGACATCACGCTCTGACGTCATGATCACGTAGAATCGCCGGATGACTACCTTCTATATATGGCCTTGGCCATGATCCAGTGACGACAATACTGAGCCAATAACGATGGTTGTCACGCCTGTTTCTCACGCCAGTCACCAGTTACTTGCCTGATTTGGACTGAGAAACAGGTGTTGGGATGCTGTGGTCATAATTATCCAGGTGGACTTGAATGCCCGCGAAGCTCTTGTAGACTTTGCCACAGTTTTCCACTGGACACTCATAGGGGGGTTTGGTGGCCTTCAAGTTGTGGAGAAACGTCTCAACGTCGAAGTCCAGTGGCATGGCTGCTCTAGGAAATGATAGAAAAACATGAATTAAACATGATGAGAGCACCTCAGCTTTCTTCTGAAAACAATTTCTCCATTCTTTCTCACAATATATACAAACTTGAAGTCGAGTAGATCCTTTGTCATGCATTCTGCATGATCACAAGATGTGTATTCAACATTGAAAACCCTGTCTCCTACCTTACCCTCCCATCCTTCTAACCTATCCTACCCTCGCACATGAACAGGTGACCCAGAGGTGTTCTTTGATAAATGTGTACAATGTGATCAGAGCGTTAACCAATCGGCAACAAGGAATGGGAGGCTTTGAGGGAAGGCATAGTACTGTGCCCCAGGATCATGGATTATGGATGACACACAAATATCCTCATGTATTTCTTGAAAGTATCCTGTCAGTCAGTCCTAATCTATGAAGAAGTGAGCACCAAATAGACCCTGTCTACACTCAGCTCACCCACACCTAAACCTAACTGTGGAGGGTGACACACAGAGAACATTCTCATCATAACCATAATCTTACTGCATTTATAAAACTTAATAAAACTTAATCACGGCCAACAAAGAGCATAACAGTACCCCACACAAATAGAAACATTATCGACATTCTGAGTCTGCATATTGTGATGGGATGGAATTCAGAGATCAGGACCCAAGCCAATCAGAGTATACTGAGTGGGCCCTGAACTCTACCAGCAGATCACAGATCAGTTGAAGACACAGTAGGAAAATACTTTTAAAAATAGAACGCTCCAATTGTAGATTTTGATGCATTGTAAGCAGTCATGAAAATACAGTCTCTTTTAAATGGCTATTGCATAGCACTGCAACCACTTGACGACCCATAGAGGGCATGTATGTCGAGAAAAAACTTCAAACTTTGCTTAAAGATGGGTCACATTAAATTTATGAATATGTCACTGGCAGGAAACAGTCTAGATCCTTACTCTATTTTTGGATTACCTACCATTGTCTGGTGCTGAAATGTTCAATAAATAGAGCTGAATGCTGATAATCCTAAATTAGAGTGCTGGCCAGCATGCATACTCAATAATTAGAGCAGATTTGGCCCAGCATGCCAAGCATACCACATTTTGCAATTCCAAACACATTTTCAAGATACATCTGGATTGTTTAAGACTTGCACAGGAAAAACATGATCATTGATCATTTTTGTATCCTATATGGCTTCCTTGTTTTCTGACATTTTGCTACAATTTATTGCAAGTGGTTTTTGCAAAAAGTGTTCATAAAGGTACTCTAATTTTAGATCATTTAATGCATGTCTATGGCAGGCTCTGATGTCACCAGCACTATTTTTGGAGCACTCTATTTTTTAGTATTTCCCTACTGTGTCTCCAACTGAGATCATAACACAATTCCAGATCATATGATCCCAGAATTGAGGTGAAGTTGCACACAGGCTAATGACTAGGGCTGGTCCACAAAGCCCACTGGCTTCATATGACCTTGAATGTGGCTGAGTGTCTTTGGCTGTAAGTCACCCCATCCATGAGCAAATAGTGTCAGGGGTCAGCTGGGGTGTCTTAAACCAACCTTGCCAGATTCGGTAAGACTGCAACCCCAGCACTTACAAGTGCTGCAGCACATTGAAACCCCAGGCTGCCCACCATCCAGTCTGACCAGTCACATGACATGTCACCAGTCAGCCAATCTGAGTCAGACAGGCGGACTGGGGTTGGCCAATCAGAGTAGATTGGCGGCCGTCAGAAGGTAGGCCAGCTCAGACACACACTGACACACATGAGGCTCCTCAAATAGTAAGTTAGATATGATATACACCACCAATAGAATGGAAAGTCCGGCATTTTGGCAAAACCAGCAATTTAACCTTTCCCCTAGTTTTATTTTAAGATCATTCAAGTTTGAATTCAAATGACAGCTTGCAAGCATGACTCACCACTTCAACTTGCCTCCACTGCCTAGATGGCTCAGCAACAGTCCAAGTAAGCAAAACAAACTATGTGAGTGCAAGAACGTTTAAGCTAACTAAATTTAAGAATGTAGCATCATATACAAGAAAATGAATCGCCTCCTTTCCCTCACACATTCCCGGTGCACTTTGTGTACAATCTGTTTACTTCCTTGGCCGTGTTCTTTTGCGTTCCCTATTGCTATCCGCAAACGCGCGCACTAATGTGTTCTAACGGTTTCTGTCTCAATTGCGCCATGTCTGGCTTAGTGTGATCTGCACTGACATCCATATAATACCTAGACAGCCATCTTGCGCTGGACGGCCGTTCCCACACTGTGTGGTGGCGCCACCAGCCCTGGGGGGCAAAACATCGCGGCGCGCCATAGGGACCAATGTCTAAATCTAAATCTCTATAGCAGTAGAACGCCTTTTTGGGCGATGACCGAGTGAGCGTGCTCTGGTAAAGCTAAAACAGGTTTGAAATATGAAACGGTAAGTCCTATACCAGTAGAACGCCTTGGTACACGTGGTAGTAACACAGTCTTTTTAGTCCTCCAGACAAATTGCCAGGCCGCAATGCATGCCAACATAAAAAAATGATTTGATGGAACTATCCAATAGTGAAGACTCAATCTCAATCGGAGCAGTGGTTGCAAATTTATTAGCTTCCAAAAAGCGTCTGTATGGCCGGGTCGGGCCGGGTCAAATGTAAATGTGTAGTAAGTTGACGAGAAACCTCACGGGCGCTTCGCGCCCGCTCGGTAATAAAGGTATAAATGGCAATTTTGAACAGCGCTCTGACTGGGCTACGCTTGGAAAAAGTGCTGCAAAGTAGCATCATATTATTCGCTGGAGATTCTAGATTGAGCCCAAATGAATTATAAGGTTTCGCCTGGTCATGGAATTTCTGGAGAGCAGCTGAAATCATCGGTTACCATGACCTTATTTGGGGTGTAACAACAATGTCATGCCGTTCACTCCCGTTGCAAATGCGAGCTATGCTTCATTTACTTCATATGAAGCTTAGATCGCATTTGAAACGGAAAGTGAACAGCGGACCATATCAGCTGCTCTCCAGAAATTGCATGACCAGACGAAACCTTATGAATAATTCATTGGGGCTCAATCTAGAATCTCCAGCGAATAATATGATGCTACTTTGTACCCCTTTTTCCAAGCGTAACCCAGTCAGGGCGCTGTTCAAATTTGCCAAAATTGGTCCCAATGGCGCGCCGCGATGTTTTGCCCCCCAGGACAGCTGACGCCACCACACTGCGTGGGAAGTCCGGCGCATGCGGCGAGAGTTGGCTGTCTAGGTATTATATTGATGTCAGTGGTGATCTGGAATAAGGCTACTAATTGAATATGCTAGCGAAAGAAAACTTTTACTTCACAAAAACCCTATTTGTAACAGGCTCCTGGCTACCCCTATTTGTAACAGGGGAGGCGGATTCCGCCCCCCCCCCCCGAAGACCTCGAGATCTACCCGTCCGATTTTCAAAAATCAAACGGCGTTTGATTCCCCTCAACACAGTCTACATTTGAAGAAAACAAACTTTTTTATAAGGGGGCAACAGGGGCCAAAAACTACCAATTTTAGAGGTATTTGTGATCCAACACAGCTGTCTTGTTTATCAACTGATTTTAACGCATCTAATGGGGATCGATAGATTGAATTGGAGATTGATATATGGCGGTAACTTTTGAAAATGCAAAAATCATAGGCGTGCACAGGTCACTCAATATGGGGGTGAAGTAAATGCGTAATAAAACCATTTTGTATGTTGTTTTTTGATAAATGAAATGCTGTGTTATTGTGACAGACAAAACAGTTATAAAGCATATTTTGCGCCATAGGTGGTACCAGGTTAGTGACAAAGGGAGGTCAAATAAACAAAAATATTAACCGCAGGCAAGTTCAGGCACGTAGCCAGGGGTGCCTGAACCCCCCCCCCCCCCCTTGACTTCTTAAAGTGGAGGGGCCAACCATATGTTTTGCCCCCCCCCCCCCCGCCTCCACACACACACACACACACACCTACACACACACACACACACACACACACACACACACACACACACACACACACACACACACACACACACACACACACACACACACACACACACACACACACACACACACACACACACACACACACACACACACACACACACACACACACACACACACACACACACACACACACTTTGTATCGGTAAGTTAATCCTATTTGTAACAGAGGGGGAGGGGGGCGGATTCCGCCCCCCTCATGTTTTTCGCAGATATCTCCAGAACAGCTGGGAGCAGGGCCATGCAATTTTCGGACTTTTCATAGAATTGAATACCGCATTTGGAGTCAAATTTTTGAGTTCTTAACCTGAACAGAGGCGGTTCCAGGGCACAGTTTTGGGTGGGTTCGGAGGCGAAATTTGGCGATAATACGGAAATGCGATCTTCACGGTTTCTTCCTAACTGCATCAAGTATAAATGAGTTGCATCGGTTTACGGTGATTGCAACAAGTGCAAATTAGTTAATGTTAATGAAATATCATAAAAATTGCATGGCAGAGGCGGTTTCAGGGGCTTGAAAAGGGGGGGGTTTCCAGGAAGTATTCAATGCTTGGCGGGAAGCCAATAGAGCGATGTAAGGGGCATTTATAGCTATCAAGATGTAAAAGATAGCTTCTGCTTCCATTATTTGCATAATTTATTACATATAGAGTTTCAGGGGCGTGTTCAGGAACATGAAAAGGGGGGTGACTGACATGGAGATGACGATATGCCAGCGATAACGGCGCAATAGACGTTTAGCTTATAATGATATATGCACATATGAGGCTAGAAAAGGGAATAAAGTCATTTTTGGCAGAGGCGCGCTCAGGAATGGAAAAAGGGGGTCATATTATTGCAAGGAAACTAAGAGGCATGGGCGTACAATGACATAACATACTGCAGTTTTCGGATGAAACACGCACCACAGGCTACTCTACGAACGATTATGAGATAATAGGAGAGTCCAGGTAGGGTAAAAAGGGGAGGGGCAAGCAATGTCAATTGAAGTTGTAAGTGAAATAGTCACTGTTGACTAGTTAGTATCATAATAGCGGATAATATACTTTTCAAAATGTCTTGCGCCGCCCCAGTTTGGATCCTGGATACGCCTATGATGAAGTGCAACATGCAAAAAGGAACTATCTACGATCAGTAACATATTTATAGTGCTGGGTAGCAACTTGTCTGCGGTTAATATTTTTTCCCAATTTACCTCCCTTTTTCACTAACCTGGTACCGCCTATGGCAAAATATATGATGTATAACCGTTTTGTCTAATGTCACAATCACATACCATTTCATTTATCAAAAAACAACATCACAAAATGGTTTTATTACGCATTTACTTCACCCCCATATTGATTGACCTGCACACGCCTATGATTTTTGCATTTTCAAACGTCACCGTCATATATCAATTTCCAATTCAATTTCTATCGATTCCTATTAGTTGTGTTAAAATCGGTCAATAAACATGAAAGCTATGTCGGATCAAAAATACCACTAAAATTTGTAGTTTTTGCCCCCCTGTTGCCCCCCTATCCAAAGTTTAGATATTTTTGTTATTTAGAAATGTAGATTGTGTTGAGAGGAACCAAAAACCGTTTCATTTTTGAAAATCGGACGGGTATATCTCGAGATCTCCGGGGGGCGGAATCCGCCCCCCCCCCTGTTACAAATAGGGGTAGCCAGGAGCCTGTTACAAATAGGGTTAACCCAGAACTGATACATATGGATGGCGAATTACACCTGAGATCGCCCGACGGTCCTGAGGTGCACCGAAAGCCCCCTGAGATCGACCGACGGCCCCCGAGATCGAGTGAGGGCCCCGAGATCGAGCGAGGGCCCCCGAAATCAGCCGAGGGCCCCGAGATCAGCCGAGGGCCCCCTGAAACCGACCGAGGGCCTCTAACATCGACCGAGGGCCCCTGAGATACACCGGGAGCCCCCTGAGATGCACGGAGGAACCCTGAGACACACCTAGGGCCCCTCAGATCGACCGAGGGCCCCTCAGATGCACCGATGGTCTCCTGAGATACACGGAGGGCCCTCTGAGATGTGTCGAGGGCCCCCTGAGGTGTACGGAGGGCCCCTGAGATACACCGCTGGTCCCCTGAGATCGAACGAAGGCCCACTGAATTGCACTGAGGGGCCCCTGAGATGCACCAAGTGCCCGTGAGATCGACAGAGGCCCCTCAGTATTCGGCCGAGGGCCCCTGGGATTCACCGAGGGCTCCCTGTGGTGCACTAAGGTCCAAGGGCCCCTAAGATCGACCGAGGGCTCCTGAGATCGAATGAGGGCCCCCGATATCGAACGAGAGCCTCTGAGATTCACTGAGGGCCCCTGAGATCGACCGAGGGCCCCTGAGATTTGACCGAGGGTCAATGAGATCGACCGAGGCCCCCTGAGATCGACCGAGTGCACTAATATTGACCGAGTTCTCATTTAGATGCATCGAAGGCCCCTGAGATACGCAGAAGCCCTCTGAGATACACTGAGGGCCCCTGAGATGTACGGAGGTCACCCTGAGATACACTAAGGGCCCACTCAGATCGACCGAGGGCCCCCTGAGGACCCATGAGATCAACCGATGGCCCCCTGAAATGTACCGAGGGCCCTAACATACACCGAGGGCCCCTGAGATACACAGTGGGCCCCTTGAGATGCACCGAGGACCCTCTGAGATACACCGAGCACCCTCTGAAATCGACCAAGGGCCCCTGACCCCGACCGAAGGCCCCTGAGATGCACTGAGGGTTCCCTCTGATACACAAAGGGCCCTCCGAGATGAACCTAGGGCCCCTTGAGAGGTACGGAGGGTTCCCTGAATTACACCGAGGGCATCCTCAAATGGACCGAGCCCCCCCCCCCCCCCCCACTGAAATCGGCCGAGGCCACCCTGAGATCGACTGAGGGCCCCCTGAGATACAACGAGGGCCCCTGAGATCGGTCGAGGGCCCCTGAGCTCGACCGAGGGCCCCCTGAAATGAACCAAAGGTCTCTGAGATGCACCGAGTGCCCCTGAGATCAACTGAGGGTCCCTGATATACATCGAATATCCCCTGTGGTGCACCAAGGACCCCCTAAGATCGACCGAGGGCCCACTGAGATCTACCGAGGGCCCACTTAGATCTACCAAGGGCCCTTGAGATCGACCGATAGCCCCTAAGATTCACTCAGATTCCCCCTAAGTCTAGTAAGGGCCCTCTCAGGCCTGGAAGGGCCTCTTAGGTCTGACAAGGGCCCTCTCAGGCTTAGCAAGGAACCTTTAATGCCTGAAAAGGCAGTGGCGGATCCAGGGGGCCGTAGGGGCTGAAGCCCCCTGCCTTAGAAAACGGCGCCATTTTTGTATAGGATTTGCCGGCGCCGAAGGCGCCGTAGCGTTTTCGGGAGGCCGCCAGGGCGCCCTTGCGTCTACCAACAGCATCGTAGCACTCTTGGGAGGCACCCTGGCACCCTCAGAAGACATCTTGCCGCCCTCACAACGCATTATGCCGCCCTCGGAAGGTACATCGCCGCCCTCGGAAGGCATTATGCCGCCCTCGGAAGGCACCATGCCGCCCCCGTCACCGAGGAAATATGCCGCCCTCAGGCCTGAAGCCCCCTGCCTTAGAAAATCCTGGATCCGCCCCTGTGAAAAGGGCCCTATGACTAAAGAAGGAGGGCATCTAAATGGGATTATTTAGCATCATTGTCAAGTAATTATGGCTGTTTTGAAGTTTTGTGAAACGATCAGTGTGTGTAGCTCAGGTTTTCAGTCCTCTGTTCCTTGCCTCGGTTTAGCTTAACCCTCGCCGTGCCGATATAGACCCCTAAGGTTTTTCGAGGATAACGGGAAAACGGCGACGCGCTGCGCCGCTAAATGTGGTCCAGCTGTTAGCCATCCATTACCCACATTGTGTGAAAGTTTTGACCTCAGATCATCTCAGGTCCGGTCACCAGGCCAGGTCACGTGACCCCATCTCCAAAACGTTTGCGGGCGTACCACAGCCACAGTTTGCGTCTGATCGGTTTCAAACTTACAGGATTTAATAAGGTCATAGGTTGCTATAATTCTTATTCCTTATATTTTTAATATCAGTGACCTAAGGTCGGGTCAATTCTGTAAACCTCACCCATTATAAGTCAATGGGAAAATATTAAAATCCTCCTATACCGAGGATACGCATAATATCAGTTCAATTCCTTCTGGATCATGCTATCATAGACCATTCTTGATAACACAGGTGAAATTGTTGTTCAGTGGCCCCTACAGTCAGCTGAGGTCATCCGAGGTCACCAACAATTTGTTTGACAATAACTCTCGACAGAATGAAAATAGAGAAGTGAGACCGGTGCCAATGTGTTTGTCTCGTCTAGACACGTCTCACAATGTGCAACATGACCTAATTGGGTCACCACTTGACGTTGACTTGAGGTCAAATTTTAAAGTTGTCCTAACCTGGTTACCATGAATATGATTAAAAACACCTTGACGAGACAAACACGATGATGTCAACATTATTGCCTCATCTTTATTAGGTAAAAAGTTTTTTTTGCGGAAAACTGTTTTGCCAAAAATAGCCGTTTTGACCTGTGATGACCTCTGAAGGTTAAACGATTAACCTGAGCTCAACATTGAGGACACCTTTAGCGCAACCTTCGCAGTGCCGGGCGGAGGGGGGAGTTTCGACGCCCTCTCCCCCCCCCCCCCAACACGGCTCCTGGGACGTAGAGGAAAACCGAAAATACCGTTCGAAAGCTCGTCTAAAATCATTTTGAAACCACTTCGGACATTTGTTGTGTCCTGAAACTGACAAATCTGACCTTTGACGACCTCTGGTGACCTCAGTATTTATCTGAGCCAAAAATGACCAAGTGGTTTCAAAATTATTTTGGACGAGCTTTCGAACGGTATTTTAGGTTTTTGTCTACGTCCCATAGGAGGCGTGTTGGGAAGGGGCGTCGAAACACCCCTCCCCCGGTACTGCACGGCGAAGGTTGTGCCGAGCACCGGCACGGCGCTCGGCACAACCTTCGTTAAAGTTTGTTTTCATTTGGAAGCATTTGGAATGGTCGTTGAACTTTCAACATGTAAACAATCATATCCGATCCAAATCCATTCGAAGCCAAACTTTCCGATCGAATCCGATTCAAATCCAATTGATAGGGATTCGATCATTACCCGGCATTGGCTGGGGTCACAGCCGAACGCCATTAGCTGGGGGGACGTTTTTCGCCCTCTCCTGGTTTTCTTCCGAACCAATAACCGCAGCGAGACGCGCAAGGCGGATATCGAAAGCTTCTCGATGAGACGCATCCAAAGCATACACGAAATTTTCCAAATAAGGTCATATGTCAAATCACGGTTAGGTCAAAGGTCAAAATTGAGATATTTGAGTTTTTGGGCCATACTTTCCATCCAAAGCCTTAGATTGATTATATTATAGCACAAAGTGCTCTCAAAGGTATAATGCATCTCCAGCATAAGCAAAAATGAAATTGTAAGCAAAGGTCAAGGTCGAGGCCAGGTCACAAAAGGTACAGGTCAACGAAAGCCATGATACACATGTTTTACGGTTTATTCTGCACGTCGAATTCGATTGTATCAGCGATTTGCACAATCCGATACCATCTAAGGTCAAGGTCAGGTCATATGAGGTCAAACTTTGACATTGATAAATCTAAATAAAAAAGGCATGTTTCTAGACCAGTTTTGTCTCAGAAATACAGTCCTGGCATGTATTGTTTTGTATCTGGTCACTAAAAGCCAGAAAACGCAATTAAAAAATATGACGTCATGAGTTTGTCACACTTAGGGAGCCATAAGTCTCAGTCAAAAATAAAAATATTGCTTTTAAATTTGGTTTGGGTCTTGTTCACATGTGGTTCTTTAACATATCTTCCGTTTTTTAATGTTTGAAAATTTTGATTTTGAGGGCATTTTTACCAAAAATGCATTTCTTTTTGGGGGGTCAAAAAGCAAAAATGTTAAAAACCCGAGATATCCATTGTGTAGCACTTGCCATTTGCTATCTTTTGACGTTTTTCGATTGCATGTTGCTCAAAATATGGCATTTGTACGGCATGCTAAAGTTGAGCTGATTTGTGTGTCAAACTCGTGTGTAGTGACGTCACTAAATTCGTTATATCTCGAGAGAAAACAAAATCGACAAAATTGCTTCATGTTTGCAAAGAAGACGTAAAATTGATGTAGGAGAAGGTACCTGAAGTTTCATGTCGATGACGCTATTGGTTTTTGAGCTATTGCGAAAGTTCGTCAGGGGGCGAAAAACGCCCCCCCCCCCCCCCCAGTCAATGGCGGGTTAACGAGGGGGGTGCAAAATCTGCACCCCTCCCTGATTTTCTCAATAACTTTAAAACTATGATAGATATCGACGCGAAACTTTCCATACTTTATGTTACATCAATTATACGTCTTCTCACCACATGTCAATGAAATTGATGCAGTACTTTGGGAAATAATGACGTGTTAAGGACGTCACGTCATGCCATTTTTGGTGAAAACTCGATAATGTTTGAGAAAGAAAAACGCAGAAAGTCGAGTTTTGATGCAAATTGCAAATAAAAACGTCAAAAGAAAGGAAATAGCATTATCTTCTCAATGGCTATCTCGGATTAGTGAAATTTTGGGTTTTTGATCCCAAAAATAAAATAAACATATTGTTTTAATTACAACAAAAACAAATATTTTAAAGATATTTAAAAACCGGAATGTAATTTAGAGAACCAAGTATGGACGATATCCAAACCAAATTTCAAAGCAATATCTTTATTTTTGACTGACTTAAGGCTCCCTACATATAAGTGACTCATGAAGTCATTGCGTTTCCCCCTCCCCCTCCCCCTGTCTAACTCCCAAACTAATAGTCCGATTTGGAGGCAACATGCGGTGATAGAAAGGTCGCAAGGAGCTGAATGTAACGAATGCTTAATATGTAGTTTTCAAGGTCATAGGTCAGGTCAACGTCAGGTCAAAGGTCAAAATCGAGGTATTAGAGTATATGAGCCATTCTTTCCATCAAAAGCCTTCGATTGCGACCATGATCACCCACAACGGTCTCAAAGGTACACATATAGATGAGCTAAAGTGACATTGTTGGTAAAGGTCAAGGTCAGGTCACAAGAGGTCACTATGCGCAAAATATATACACTAAAGTCATGCAACACATGTTTTTTGGGTTATTTTATACATATAATTTCATAGTAATAGTCATTTTACCACCTGACTTCATTTACATGAAGTTAGTGTCAAGGTCAGATCAAGGTCAGGTCACAAAAGGTCAAAATGTGAAATTGATAAAATTGACATAGAAAAGGCATGTTCCTTGACCAGTTTGTCTCAAAAATACAGTGTTGACATTTATTTGTGTTTATCTGGTCATAAAAGTCATAAAACTTAATTCCAAAATATGACGTCATGAGTTTCTCATACTTAGGGAGCCATAAGTCAGTCAAAAATAAAGATATTGCTTTTAAATTTGGTTTGGGGTATTTTCCATATGTGATTCTCTTACATATATCTGTTGTTTTTTTTTAATTAAATATTCAACTTTTTTTTATTTTAAGGGTATTTTTCCCCAAAAAAAAATATATTTGGGGGTTAAAAAACAAGATTTTCAACAATCCGAGATAGCCATTTTGTAGTCCTTGGCATTTGCTATCTCTTTGCATTTTGCTTAAAAAATGGTCTTTGTACGGCCTGTTAAAATTTAGCTGATTTTTCGTCAAACGTCACTAAATTTCCTATATCTCAATCAATTTTCAACGAAATTGCTTTGTTCTTGCACGGAAGACGTCGAATTGATGTAGAAGAATGTACCGAAGTTTGGCGTGGATAGCTCTGTTCTTTGTTGAGTTATTACGAAAGTCCGTCATGGGGGCGTCCCCCCCCCCCCCCCCCCCCAGCCAATGGCGGGTTAAGTTGCTTCGGGCGGCATTCATTAGTAAAAAGCCATCGGATAATGAACAAATATCACTGAAAACTTGGCGAATGGGTCCGATGAGGAAATTAATGGTGTAAATTTGACGTGTTTTCCTTGATATGTAGCCTTTCATGTTGTTATTCCTCCGTATGTTTGCACATGCTCCTTGGACGGTGGCCAGTGGGCCACCTTAAACAGGGAGGCCCATGATATAAGAAGGCCCCTGGGTGGCTGCTCCCCCCCCCCCCCACTTTGTATGACGTTCCTACGCATATGCGGCAGGGTGACAAAGCAGTCAGTACAGTCCCTGGCCAAGTCGGAAATGCCTCTGAACAGGCCTTGACACACAAGAGGGGCTTCTTGGAAGGTCAGGGGAGTCCCTGGTCAGACCGGAAGGGCCCAAAGCACGTAGAGATCCCAGATGAATATTAAATACAAAGAGGACTTACTTCACAAGACAAATATTAAAAGCGGAGCTTTCGGGTACATTGTGACACCCTTCGTCAGGGTGTTACAATATACCCGAAAGCTCCGATAATTTGTATTCCTGTAGAGTAAGCCCTCTTTGTATTATATATATATATATATATATATATATATATATATATATATATATATATATATATATATATATCACCCACTCCACGTCATGTCTTTTCGCTTCAGGGATCCCAGATGAGCCCCTGAACAGGTCGGAAGGGCGTTGAAAAGGTCGGAGGGGCCCATAGACGATCTAAAGGGACCCTGGGCCTTTCAACAGTAAGAATGCAGTTGTTCAGAGAATAAAACACCAAATTTTCGCGCCGCTCCGCGGCGCAATTTAACTACAAATTAAATTATATGCGGGTTAGAAGAGAAAAAATCGGCCCGTTTCTCGGCGCATTTATATATGTTGCTACTTTCCTATATAATTGGGCAAAATAGTTCACTTTAGCCCTTTTTTACCGCACTTTTAAACGCACAATATAGCATTTTTAGAGGTCTGCACCATACACAATGCGACGCATTGATGAAAATGCATATTCAGGCATTGGCGGATCCAGAACGGGTGGTTTTGGGGTGGGCAAAATTCCAAAAAGTCTCACACAATTCTGAAAACTCATCGGATTTTGCTTGCTTATGCATTGATAGCTGAGTTAAAGCTAACTTTCCTTAGTATAAGTTGCTTAGATTGTCTTCTATATCAGGAAATGTGCCAATTTTGCACCGATTTCAGGCGGTTTGGGGGGGGGGGCAATTGCCCATTTTGCCCAACCGTAGATCCGCCACTGTATCCAGGGCATAAAACTCAAAACTTTCACGCCGCTCCGCGGCGCAATTTATTTAAGAGTTCCAGGTGTTGAGCCTAATAAATATTCAAAGTTGGTATAGCTGATTACAAATTGGTGTCGCTGGTTCCAAAGTTGATATGGCAGTTTGCTAACTCCAGCTCCTAAAAGTTGGTATGGCCTATACCATACCTGTCATACTGTATTTTCAATCCATGTAACGTGCCTTTTCAGCCGTTTTGCTGCACTTTCAACACTTGGGAAGGGGGTCCTTTCAACGCTCGGGAAGGCGCCTTTTCGAGGCGCCCCCCCCCCCCTGGACGAAATCCTGGCTACGTGCCTGGGCAAGTTGCTACCCCGCACTATAAATAAGTTACTGATCGTAGATTTGCATGTTGTACTTCATCATAGGCGTATCCAGGATCCAAACTGGGGAGGCGCAAGACCTTTTGATAGATATATTATCCGCTATTATGATACTAACTAGTCAACAGTGACTATTTCACTTACAACTTCAATTCACATTGCTTACCCCCTTTTTACCCTACCTGGACTCGCCTATTATCTTATAATCGTTCGTAGAGTACCCTATGGTGCGTGTTTCATCCGAAAACTGCAGTATGTTATGTCATTGTAGACCCATGCATCTTAGTTTCCTTGCAATAATTTTACTTCCTTTCTTCCATTCCTGAGCGCACCTCTGCAAAAAAATGACTTCATGCCCTCTCCTGGCCTCATATGTGCATATATCATTATAAACTAACCATCTATTGCGCCGTAATCTCTGGCATATCGTCATCACCATGCCAGTCACCCCCCTTTTCATGTGCCTGAACACGCCCTTGCAACTCTATATGCAATACATTATGCAAATAATGGAAGGAGAAGCTATCTTTTACATCTTGATAGCTATAAATGCCCCTTACATCGCTCTATTGGCTTCCCGCCAAACATTGAATACTTCCTGGAAGCCTCCCCTATTCAAGTCGCTGAAACCAGTGGCGGATCTACGGTTGGGCAAAATGGGTAATTGCCCCCCCCCCCAACGAAATATCGGTAGGCAAACGTATGTTTTTGCTCCCCCCCCCCCCCCCCCCCCCCCCCCCTCCCCCCAAACCGATCCGGCAGGTTGCGATTTTTGTCCTGGTACAGTGGCGGATAAATAATTGTTTTCGAAAATACGAAAATTTTGGAATTTTTACATGTGATCTTAGGTCAGATCACGTGGTTTTATCATGTGGCCATTTACAATTCGGAATTTGTTTCTTGCCACAATCGACTTCGATATATTGGCCTTCGATGGTCAGAAAATGGAGATAGGTTTTTCCTCTAAATATTTTTTCGATATTTTGTATTTGGAAAAATCATGGTTTGGTAATAACTTTGCACACAATTATTGTGCTAGAGAGCTTAACTCAACGGCATTATATTTGTCTCGTCGAGCTGTATTCAATGATGCATAAGCATGCCCCCGCAGGTCACTCCATGACCTCAAAGTCATGTCTCCTGAGGTTGATTTCCCAAACGACCTGGCTTGATTATACAATAGATAATTTGTTGACATTTTCCGTTTTATTTGGCACAGTTGAACGTTTTTTCTCTCTGGAAGACACTTTTAGCTATTTTTATAACATTCTCGGTCTGGAAATAGAGATCAGAAAATGTGATATCTTGAGGACCCACAGACGCCTCTATCGGCGAAATATTTAATTATGTCATCATGTGATATTGATCACTGAGCGGAATAGGTTGGCATGTGATTCAAAGGACCTGAGCCCTCCTATTCCACTTAAGAAAAATCACGAATTTTAACTGAGAACATAACGAAATCACGTGGCTTGACCCGAGGTCACATGCCAAAATTTCGACACTTTTCCATTCGAGTTCTCACACAAGATTGCATTACATTAATTTGTGGTTCATGGTGATTCTGATGATACATAGTTTTATATAATTATAATTATGTATAGGATATATCCCGATATATATCGCCCGAAGAAAATTAAAGCTTTGTGCGACATTAAAGAGATGCCTGAGGTTACAACTCGAAAACTGTTCGACGGTCGGGACTGAACATTTTACAGCGTAAATGTACGACCCAGATAACCCCCGAAGCCTAGTTCAATCGAAATGTGCGAAGTAGGATGTTATGGTTTGGTCGATCTGACGTGGACTGCACCGGGTGACTTCTGGTCACGTGACCTTGAGGTCACAGGGTGACTACAGGGCTGATGTATATAATTGAAAACAGATCGACGAGATAAGCACAATGACATTTAATTGAGCTCAATTACATGCAAAGTTATTATCAAAGACGTGCTAGTAACCATTATTTTTTCTCTCCAAATACACAAATATAAATATTATATTTAGAGAAAAAACTATCACAATTTTTTGAAACGTCGGAAGGTTTATGTATCGAAGTCCATTCTGGTTTGCGTGTGGCAGTTGCCACACGCAAACGTCGAAATGAACCAAAATCATTCATGATCAAAAATGGCTTTATTAATCTAAGTATTAATGTATACGATGAACCATGAAACGCTCAGGACGTACTCACTTTTGGCGGATTCAAGAAAGGAGATCATGAACAATTTAATACAACTTAATTTGTAAGTAGTTTGTCCCAGGGAAGCAACAGATACCGCTCGGTTACCGCCGATTAATTAACCCGCCATTGACTGTGGTCTTAGCCGAACGCCATTGACTGGAGGGGGGGGGCGTTAAACGCCCCCCCCCCCCCTGGTTATCTTCCAAACCAATGATCGAAGCGAGGCGCGCAAGGCGGCATTCGAAAGCTCTCAATGAGACAAATCTAAATCATGCTAAAATAAATCAAAGTGAGGTGAAATGTCAGGTCACGGTCAGGTCAAAGGTCAAAATCGCCGTACTTGAGTTTATGGGCCATACTTTCCATCCAAAGCCTTCTATTACGACCATGATCACCCAAAGTGCTGCCAAAGGTATGATACATGTCCCGCATGAGCTAAAGTGAGATTGTTGGCTAAGGTCAAGGTCAACGTCAGGTCACAAAAGATCACTATGCTAAAAATATCTACGAAAGTCATGCAACACATGTTTTATGAGTTATTTTCCACGTAGAATTCGATAGTGATAGTCATGATACCCCCTGACTTCATTTACGTGAAGTTAATGTCAAGTACAGGTCAAGTTCAGGTCAATGAAGGTCAATATTTGTAATTGATAAATCTAAATAAAAGGCATGTTTCTAGACCAGTTTTGTCTCAGAAATACAGTGGTGCCATCTATTTGTCTGTATCTGGTCAATACAAGCCAAAAACACGCAATTTGTAAATATGACGTCATGAATTCCCCATACTTTTGATACCATAAGTCAGTCAAAAATGGTGATATCATTCTGAAATTTGGTATGGTAGTTTCCCATATATGGATCTCTGACATATATTGCGGCATTTTTAATATCTTTGAAAAATTTGATTTTGTGGGCATCCCCCCAAAACAACTTTTGAATTCTTGGGATCAAAAATAAACATTTCACAAATCCGAGACCGCCATGTTGTAGCACTTTCCATTTGCTATCTTTTGACTTTTTTGGATTGCATTTTGCTCAAAATATGGCATTTGTATGGTCTGTTACATTTTAGCTGATTTTGGTGTAAAACTCGTGTGTAGTGACGTCACTAAATTCGCTATAACTCGAAATGTTTCGACGAAATTCCTTTATTTTTCACAGAAGACGTAAACGTGATTTATAAGAAGGTACCCAAAGTTTCACATTAATAGCGCAATTGTTTTTTTAGCTATTACGAAAATGAATCAAGGGGGGGTAAACGCCCCCCCCCCCCCCCCCCAGTCAATGGCGGGTTAAGGCGTTTAACTGGTTTAGATGGGAGATGTTGTCCGCTGAAAATTAGAATTTTGCTTGACATTACAAAATTTCCCGAGGCTGTAACTCGAAAACCATTTGACGGACGAGGCTGAAAAGTTCACAGCGTGAATCAACAGCCCAGATAACCCCAGACACCAGTGGCGGATCCAGGATTTTCTAAGGCAGAGGGCTTCAGGCCCGAGGGCGGCATATTTCCTCGGTGACAGGGTCGGAATGGTCCAGAGGGGCGCCAATATGTAAATTAAACGGGTCGGATATGCCCCTTCCTTAACCCGCGCCCAGAGAGGGGGAGGGGGCAGAATCTGTCCCTCCCGGATTTTCTCAATATCTTTAAACTATGATAGATATTGACGTGAAACGTTCCGTACCTTATGTTGCATCCATTTTACGTCTTCTCTCAACATGTCAGTTTGGCAACCTACAAAAAGGCGATCAAAAATAGATCAATAAATTTTTAGATTTTGTTATGCCCATATTTGGGCCCGGCATACATGCAGTATAAAACTGTGAAGCATATGTCATTAGGCCAATTCGGAACAACAGACGCATACTTGGAGGTTAAAAAGCGTTGGAGAACATGTTGTCCATCAATATATCGGAATAATAAATGTGACCAGATTCGGCAATTGCCCTTATTCCACTGTAAATGACGATCTAAATATTGATTGCGCAACGCAACGACTACAGCGTGAAATATTTTTTAGATCGGTCGTCAGCCGGCTAATCCAATTTTAGATCGTGAAATCAGGTGGCGAATCAAAATTTAGATCGCTGAGGCTGCTGCGAGTGCCGAAATTGAGATCCCGACCCTTACTTTGGCCATATCTGCCAAAGTAGAGATCTGATCATACAAGTACAAGAAAACATGATGGCGCGATTCGTGAAGTTTCAACCGAGAAAAAAAAACAGGGGCGATGGGCATTTTTTGAGGGGTTATATGGTATTTGAATGTGTGAATGTCAGGAAAACAATCAATTTTTAGATCGGATCTCCTTATAAGGATTCTTCTTATAATATTGCTCCGCCCATTTTGATGACGTCACGACCTAATTTGTGATCGATTAATTTTGAGATCGCCTCCCCGTAGTTTGCCCAACTGATGTCATTCAAATTAGTGAAGTAGTTTGGGAGATAATGACGTTTTAGTGACGTCAGGTCATGCCATTTCTGGTGGGAAAACGATAAATGTTTGAAAAACCGTACATAAAAAGTCGAGTTGTAAAGCAAATTGCAAAAAAGTCAAATGAAAGAAAATGGCATTTTCTTCAAAATGGCTATCTCGGATTTACATTTTAGTTAGTTTTTGACCCCCTTCCCCCCCCCCCCCAAAAAAAAAAACTTATTTGTTTAGGGAAGTCCCACAAAATCTAAATTTTAAAAGATATAAAAAACGGAATATATATTGGATAACCAAGTATGAACGATACCCACACCAAATTTCAAAGTAATATCTTTATTTTTTGACTGACTTATGGCTCCCAAGTATGATTTGATAACTCATGACGTAATTTGTTGAAATTGCATTTTATGGCTTTTAATTACCAGATACAGGCAAATAAATGCTACCACTGTATGTATTAGACAAAACTGGTGCAGAAACATGATTTTATTTATATTAATCAATTTCAAATTTTGACCTTATGCAACCTGACCTTGACCTGAACTTCGACTAAGGGCCACTATATGGGGTCAGGGTGTACAGTTGGCTACTACTTTCAAATTATGCGAGTAAAATAACCCATAAAACATGTGTCGCGTGACTTTCGTTGACCTTTTGCCAAGCAGCCAGAATCCCCCCCCCCCCCCCACCACCACCTTACGGGTCACAGGGGCCCGCCGAGATTGACCCAGATACCATTTGCTAAATGGCTAAATGGCTTTCAAAAAGTCACAGAGGAGCCCTCAAACCAGGCAAGAGTCACTCTGGTGCATGTCAAGGGCCCTCAGAGACACTGAAGGGCTTTCGAAGCCGGCCCACGGGGCCTCTTGGGCATGCCCAGGGGCCCATTGAGCCCACCGAAGGGCCCAAAAATCTCCAAGGACCTTTCGGGAAGGTTTCGAAAAAGAGCATGTGCACTTGTTCAGGGGCCAATTGAGCCCACCCACGTCCCAACAAACCTGCCCAGTGGCCTCTCGAGCATGTCCAGGGGCCCATTGAGTATGTTCAGGAGCCTCTCGAGCCTGACCAGGGGCCGATTATAGTCTGTTTTGGGGCCTCTTGAACCTGCCCAGGGGCCATTAGAGCCTGCCCAGAGGCCTCTCGAGCTTGCCCAGGGACCCATTCAGTCTGTTCAGGGGCCTCTCGAACCTGCCCAGGGGCCTCTCGAGCTTGTCCAGGGGCCCATTGAGGCTGTTCGAGTGCCTCTTGAACATGCCTAGGGGCCATTAGAGTCTGTTCAGGGGCCTCTCGAGCTTTCCCAATGGTCCATTGATCCTGTTCAGGGGCCTCTCGAACCTGCCCAGGGGCCTCTCGAGCTTGTCCAGGGGCCCATTGAGGCTGTTCGAGTGCCTCTTGAACATGCCTAGGGGCCATTAGAGTCTGTTCAGGGGCCTCTCGAGCTTTCCCAATGGTCCATTGATCCTGTTCAGGGGCCTCTCGAACCTGCCCAGAGGCTATTAGAGTCTGCTCAGGGGCCTCTCGGCTTGCCAAGGGGCCATTGAGTCTGTTCAGGGCCCTCTCGAGCTTATCCAGAGGGCCATTGAGTCTAAGAACGGGGCCCTCGAGCCTGTCCAGGGGTTGCTAGCCCACCGCCTATATTTCTGGGTTTTATCAGGCAAAACCGTATATACCTACCTACTATAACATGAATATCCACATAAAAAAATGTTGCAATGGCTTAAATACACGTATCAAAATGGGGGGTACATTTTGTCGTCATTTCAGCCGCCCCCACACTCAAAAGCCGACCCGCACCTGTTGTCAGCTAAGATAGGGTTTCTCTCCTGTACGTAACAATACAAATTAGTAATGCGCTCAGTATAATGCCTACTGAGGGCCCTGGTCCAATCCAGCTCATCAAAAGCAGACGAAGAAAAATTGTTAAAAAGGGGGCCTCACAAAATAAAGTGGCCGAAATCCGTAGAGTTTTTCATATCCAGGGGTATTTTTGGGGGTGGGGGCCTCTCCCAGGGGCTTGCCCCCCCCCCCCCCCTTCTGAAGGTCTGGCTGCGCCCCTGGTTCCCATTTCCAGGATGACAAGTATTCTTAGAGTAAATGTGTTCCCCGTGACCTTCAAGGTCAAAGGACGGGTAACGCTGCAGCGCCTAACTTTGGGCGCTAACTTGAAGGTCACGGAGCACAACTCTAAGAATTCTTGTTATTCTGGAAATGGAAAGGACGGGAACAAATTACGTCCTTTGACCCTGAATTTGACATTAAAAATCACGGGGCTTGACCTTGAAGGTCACGGGGCACAACTCTGAACACTCTTTTCATCTTGGAACTGGGCACAAGGAATCGTTTGGACTAATTTGTCGCGATCGGACAGTAACTTTGGGCGCTACAGCGTTCCCCGTCGTATGACCTTGAATTTTATCTTGAAGAAGACCAGTAAGGTCAAAATGGACCTGATCTTTTACAGCAGGAGGTTCCTTTTGACGTTAGTCCTTGGGACCAAATCGCGTAAAAATCGGTGACCGACGCTGCAAACGTTTCTGTGGAGCTGTGGACATCATGGACATTGAGCCGGGTCATTCGATAGTTTTTTGCGAGCATGTACAGATTAAAGGGATTATACGGGTTACCGTCCTGAAAGTAAATGCACTCTTTTGCAGTTGTATGAGCTTTAAACACGTTTAAGACATATAAAAGGGACCTCAATACTCATTTAGTCCATTATTTCAGCAATTATCAGCGTTAAAACTTGGCGTTTTTCGAGACTAGTATCAGATAACGAGTACTTGATCGGCACTACTGTCCACCACTTTTATCTTAAGATCAATTTTAGAGTTTTGAATTATCTGAAAGTCCTACACTGGATCACAAAATTATTATGCAATTCAAAGCTGACGGTTCTTTGTATTACTACACACTGTTCGTTGAGATTTTGTGTTGTGGTTTTCTTATCTCTGGCCTTTAGCGTTGAGAATTTGGTGGTGGCGTATTATTTTTTTGCCATGAAAATTCATGAAAAATATATAATTTTATGGGAAAACTAGGTAACTGCTGGTGTTGTTGGAACAAAACAAGTTTATTTTCTTTCAAATATTGCTTATTTTACCGGAAATATGCCATAAGTGAGGTGTTTTTATTAGCATAAAAGAGATGACTGGCTCTGCCTCAGCCGGTCCTGCAGAAAATACGCGGTGGCATCACCGCACACTTTGGAATGTCCTTACGCGCAGAAGAGGTCATTTCCAATGTGGCTACTGTGGGACTTCTACCACCTTTATAAGTACGTTTTACTATGTAACTCAATTATTCTGGGAAAACCCGTATAATCCTTAATAGTGAAATTATTGTGCGCTATGTCATTACAAACTTTCATGATTTTTTTGAAATTTTTAAAATCAAATTTGGAGGTGCCAATCGGCCTCTTTTTGGGGACGCTTTTGCGATTTTTTCGTTAATATCAAACATCTGGGCATGAATTATTGTTTACAATTTTCTGAAAATATCATTTTCGAATTCTCCGTATGCTATTTGACAACCGTAGTGATTAACATGGGCAATGAAGCTGTTTCTCTGCATTTCCTGTAAGGATTTTAAGGAACCCTTACAGGAAATGCAGATGTGGATTTATGTGGGATTATATGGACGACATTACATATTATGGTGTTTATGGTTACATATTATATGGTGCTCGTAGAATAAAAAAGTTCAGGTCACCGAAAACCCGCTCACAGAGCCATCTATTGAGCGGACTTGCAATTTATGTACTAGTTGCAGTTTCTCGGCTGCGGAGATCGGCAGAGGAGCTCCACACGCACTGAAATCAGTGCCGGTGGATAAGGAGTGGGGGCATGGGGCAGCTTCCCCCTCCCCACTCAAGAAGTGGGTGTGTGGGGCAAACATATGATTTGCCCCCCCCCCCCCCCTCATACATTTGTAAGATGGGCCCTTCAAGAAGTTGGTTCGATTTTATCAATTTTTGACCGAAAAATTGACCAAGGGCCCGGGGTGCCCCCAGCCAGCCTGAGGGGCCCTCTAAGGCCGACAGAAGGCTCTCAGTCGGCCTACGGGGGCCCTCGGAAGGCTTGAAACTTCAACATGGGCCTGTCCAACGTATTTTTGCGACCATTTAGAGGCCCTGCAAAAAATAGTGGCCTAAATCCGAGGAGATACCATTTCGCGCCATTGTTTTTTTTTTGGGGGGGGGGGCTTTGGCCGTAAGGAGATGACCCTTTGCCCGAGGGGACCCCTGTTTCTCCCCCCCCCCCCCCCCCCCCTCCGATAATACCTGCCGCCGCCACTGACTGAAATGGAACACCAGCAGATTAACTCCATGGCAAAATGGATTTAAAGTGGGTGGGGAGGAGTGCGTGCCAAACGAATTTGACTGCATGAGCTTAATCCGCCCCTCGAAACAGGACAGGTACTTGTCCTATCTCCAGACGTGAAGCCCGGCGCCTGTCCCGTCTCCAGACGTGAGGCCCGGTGCCTGTCCTGTCCCCAGACGTGAGGCACGATACCTGTCCTATCTCCAGACGTGAGGCCCGATACCTGTATGTATGTATGTATGTATGTATGTATGTATGTATGTATGTATGTATGTATGTATGTATGTATGTATGTATGTATGTATGTATGTATGTATGTATGTATGTATGTATGTATGTATGTATGTATGTATGTATGTATGTATGTATGTATGTATGTATGTATGTATGTATGTATGTATGTATGTATGTATATATGTATTCGTAAAAATCTCCACATCGTCGCTCTTCCGATTTCAGAGTCAATCAGTAAACACAATTATAAAAGCACAAATGAATAAACACGTTTAAAATAACTACACTCCATCACCCTTTAGCCATCTCAGTACACCCGCGTGAAAAAGACCGGGCGACTCGACTATCCTAAGCTGAGCTGGTAGACGGTTCCAGGCGGTGGTGGCTTGACATAGAAATGACCGGCGAGCGAGCTCCGTGCGCACGCGTGGAGTTTGCAGCATCATGCTCTCTGATCCCCGCGTGGTCCGGTCGGACACGTTTGCACGAGGCAACACAAGTGCGCGCAGATGGTCAGGCGACTTCGGCGACCTCAGTATCTGGTAGAGTACCACCAAGTCACGTTCAGTCAGCAGCTTTTCTACTTTAAACCACCCAAGTGACTTTAGAGAGGGCGAAATGTGTTGTGACCTTTTCAGTCCTGTGATGATTCTGGCACCAAAATTTAAAGCCTTCTGTATCCTATACTTTTGAGTTTTTGAGCAGCTTCCCCACACAGTCAGGCAGTATATGATGTGGGGATGAACAAGCCCTTCGATTATGGTCTGTTTTGTCTCGGGTGGTAATTGATGGCTCAGCTTCGCCAATCCCACCAGTATACTGTAGCAACGCCTGACGATGGCAGATACTTGGAGTTCCCAATTTAAACCAGAGTCTAATATTACCCCGAGGACTTTAACAGAAGAAGAAGGTCTGATGTTTTGCGATCCAAAACGTATTTCAAAACTTTCGTCAATGGAAAGTCGCTTAGATTTCACAAATAAAAGATCTGTTTTAGTGGGATTAATTTTGAGACGATTTTGCGTAAACCAATTTAGGACATTTAGGACACGGAGGTCACCAACGTTAGCCGGAGTATCCGCATCAATAAATTGCGCGTCGTCTGCATACATAATGAGCTGGCCATGGTGAATAAAAGAAGTCAAGTCATTAGTGAACAATAAAAACAGAATCGGCCCCAAAGTTCTCCCCTGTACCACCCCGTGCGTAACTGGGAGCGGCATCGAACATCCTGCTACACGCTGCGCACGACCCTCGAGCCACCCCCGGAACCAATGGTCATCAACACCATACCATCCGAGCTTCTCCAGGAGCCGGCAATGCTGCACGCTGTCAAACGCCTTGGACGTGTCAGTCGTCGTCAACGTCGAGACGAGGCGACGGTCCATGTTGGTAATAAGTATGTTGACAGCACACAGCATCGCCGACTCCGTGGAGTGGCCCGGACGGAAGTCATGCTGTTCGGCGCACATGATGTGATGCTCGGTTAAATATGTCGACAACTGGTTTCCGACCACTCGCTCACAAAGCTTACCTACAATTGACAATATCGAAATAGGTCGAAAGTTGTTTGGCTCGCAACGGTCGCCACCTTTGAACAGAGGAGTGACAATAGTAGTTTTCCATGCTGCCGGTACATCGCCAGATACAAGTGAGCTGTTTACGATGTACAAGAGGTGTGGCCTGTCCTGTCCTGCCGTCCTGTCTCCAGACGTGAGTCCCGATACCTGTCCTATCTCCAGACCCGGTGCCTGTCCTGTCTCCAGACGTGAGGCCCGGTGCCTGTCCTGTCTCCAAACGTGAGGCCCGGTACCTGTCCTGCCTCCAGACGAGATGTTCGGTACCTGCCCTGCCTCCAGGCCCGGTGGCTGTCCTGTCTCCAGACGTGAGCCCCGGTACCTGCCCTGCTTCCAGGCCCGGTAGCTGTCCTGTCTTCAGACGTGAGGCCCGATACCTGTCCTGTCTCCAGACGTGAGGCCCAGTACCTTCCCTGCATCCAGACGTGAGGCCCGGCATCTGTATGTCTCTTTTTTTCTTCTTTTTTAAATTTAGTCCGAATGTTTTTGAATGGATGAATTTTCTAGGTCAGACCCCGCGCTAAGCATAGCTTGTTGCGCAGGCCCTGACCCCACCACCCGATCAAGCAATTCCTGGCGTCCGGCAGAATTTAGAAGCGAAAGTTTTACGTGCCCGACATACTTGGACACGGTCCGCCCCGGCCTCTGACTTTATCTGACCTTGGGTGCGACCGCTGCCACCGGCCACAGGCCATCCCAGTCAGGGGCAAATAGCGAGCGCCAAAGCGACTCGAACCTGGGCTGCCACTACTGGGTGAGGTCAGAAGTCCAGCGCTCTCCCAACTGAGCTACAGGGGCGGACATGTCCAAGTATGTCTCTTGACGTGAGGCCCGATACCTATCCTGTCTCCAGACGTGAGGCCCGATGCCTGTCCTGTCTCCAGACGTGAGGCCCGAAACCTGTCCTGTCTCCAGACGAAAGGTCCGGTACCTGCCCTGCCTCCAGGCCCGGTAGCTGTCCTGTCTCCAGAAGTGAGGCCCTATCGGGGCTCCGCCGGACCTGCACCCTCTGTCCCTGCTTCCAGACCCGGTACCTGTCTTGTCTCCAGACGTCAGGCCCAGTACCTGTCCTGTCTCCAGACGTCAGGCCCGAGACCTGTCCTGTCTCCAGACGTGAGGCCCTGTACCTGTCCTGTCTCCAGACGTCAGGCCCGAGACCTGTCCTGTCTCCAGACGTGAGGCCCTGTACCTGTCCTGTCTCCAGACGTGAGGCCCGGTACCTATCCTGTCTCCAGACGTGAGGGATACATGTCCTGCCTCCAGACGTGAGGTCCGGTACCTGTCCTATCTCCAGAAGTGAGGCCCGGTACCTGTCCTGTCTCCAGATCCAGTTCTCACTGAGTTAACCGGTTGGTATTGCATTTAATCGCGTGTGGAGCCCCTCTGCACACCTCCGCAGCCGGAAAACTGCACCTAGTACATATACTGCAATTCCGCTCAATAGATGGCGCTGCGAGCGGATGCCTTAATCCTCGCCCGGGTAGGGCAAAATCACCACGTGTTCGGGTAGGTGGGGGGGGGGAGGTTGGTACGACCCCCCCCCCCCCCCTAGCGTTTCGCCCCTAATTGAGCTAGAGCTTCGATTCAAAGATGAGCGTGTTGCTGGTGACGAGGGGAAGCTGATATTATCCGATGTTAAGGTGTTGGGTCATTAGGTGATCTCTGAGGTCATGTCAATGACCAAAAGGTCATCAAAATTGTAAATGCATATAAATTGAATTGTATCGAGCTAGAATCGTGAATGAGCATATCATAATGCTAAATGGGTGCCAAATTCGTAATCAGCGTCACAAAATGTCCTAAAAACTGCCAAATTCCAAAAAGGTCATGTCAGATCATCTGAGGTCAGTGACCTCGGTTGACATGTGGAAGTGCATGACCCCAGTGGAACATATAATTATGTCAAATGGATCCCAAATTTGAAATCAGCGTCACAAAATGTCCTAGAAACCGCCAAAAGCCCAAAAAAGTCATCTGAGGTCATTGGAGGTCAATGACCTCAGTTGACCTTTGAAAAGGTGAATCGAGGTCACACTCTCAGTGGAAACCACAACTATCACCTGGAAACACCTGTGCATATGCTGCTGAACAACAAACACTCGGAAACTGCACAAGTTACAAGCATCGATACTGCGGGACGCCAGTGGCGCCTGACATGACCTTGAGAAACAGGTAATAGGTCACGGGTCATGTGGGTTAGAAATTCAAAACTTGCAGAGCATGTATATATTTTTTCTTCTCAAAAGTAGGGTACTGAAAGTTTCATTGCAATCGGTTGGTTGGAAATTACGCGAGTTATTCTAGAAAAACCAAGGGGGGTGGCATCCAGCCCCCCCCCCCCCCCTACCCGGGCGAGAGTTAAAGTCCTTATGGGAAATGCGGAGAAACAGCTTCAATGTATAGTATAACTTTATGAAAATCACTACGGGTATCAAACAGCATACGGAGAATTCGAAAATGATATTTTCAAAAAACGTACAAAATGTAGGAATGCCAAAATGTTTCGTAATATTGGCGATAAATAGCAACAGTGTTCCTAAAAAGAGGCCAGTTGGCCCCTCCAAATTTTATTATACAAATTTCACAAAATTCATTTAAGCTTGTAATGACATAGCGCATGATAATGTCACTATTAAATTGAAATCTGTTCTGCATGACCCGGCCTATTGGACATTCATCCAAACTATGTTTAGGCGCCACGAGTTTGAAAGATGCAATACGCCAGCACCTTCAACGCCTCGCCAGGCATATAAAAAAGTGTTACGGTTATTTCATGGGGGTCCCGGCCTCTTCGTAGGCGCCATCCAGGGCGCTAGCGGGGGTGGGAGAAGGGGGGGGGGAAGCGTGTTATTGGTGTAACGTTGGGGAATGACAGGGGATCATAAGAGTAGGGAGAGTGATAGGGTTAGGTAGAGGACAGGGGACTGCACCGGGTTCCGTTCCACTCTTGCGTGTGGAGCGAGAGGTACGCTGCGGAGTGGGATAACAATGGAGGGATACATTGTAGGGTGAGGCGAATGGAGAAGAAAGTAGAAGAAGAGATAGGGGTAAAGGAGGGTAGGGGAAAGCAAAGAATAGAGATAAAGTGGAAAGCATCCACAATCCGGCCGTATTGAGAAATGCTGATCCCTCTTGTCTGTCGTCCTTCTTCTTCTGCGGCACGCCACGTGCGTCGCCCCCTAGGGGGCGGCGGACGGGGGCGGGTCGACGGGCGCCGCCGTCCGCCCCACCCTCCGCAAGAACTCGACGATGGAGGCCACCGAACTGGAGAATACGTCCTCTGTTGTCGGGACTGGTCCCCAGTGGCGGCTCCTGGCGGTCTGATAGGCGGGGCACTTCGTCAGGAGGTGCCCCACCGTGTCGTCCTCCTCTCCGCACTCCAGGCACAGGGGGCTGGAGGCCAGGCCGATGCGGTGTAGGGTGGCTCGGGCCAGCGGGGAGTGCCCGGTACGGAGCTGAGACACGGTGACCTGTCCCCAGCGATCCAGCTCGTCATGGCCAGGGGTCGGATTGCAGGTGGGGTGCCGTCGCGCCCTCGCCTCGGTGACCCCCGCCGCATAGCGCTGGATGGCCACCCGCACACTTGAGAGGTCAACCGGCGCCTCGGCCTGGTCGCACTCCGCGGCTGCTCGGTTGGCGAGGCGGTCAGCGGCCTCGTTTCCGGCCAGGTCAGCGTGGCCAGGGACCCAATGAAGGGTGACCGTCTTCCCCGCCTCCGCCAGTGCACCAAGCAGGCCCCAGACGCACTGGGCGAGGGCCGTCTGCTGTGCGTCCGGGCCGCGGCTGAGCAGCTGGAGCCCAGACCGGGAGTCCGAGCACATCTGCTGGGCGTCCGGGCCGCGGCTGAGCAGCTGGAGCCCCGACCGGGAGTCCGAGCACATCTGCTGGGCGTCCGAGCCGCGGCTGAGCAGCTGGAGCCCCGACCGGGAGTCCGAGCACATCTGCTGGGCGTCCGGGCCGCGGCTGAGCAGCTGGAGCCCCGACCGGGAGTCCGAGCACAGCAGCACTCTCTTGATGAGGGCGCTGGAGGAGTCGGTCAGCTCGTGCAGGCTCCGCCATCGCAACCAGCTCCGCTCTCGTGCTACTGCAGACTCTACCGGCCGGGGCCGCGCACTCAACGGTACGCCCCTCGTGGTGGAGCTCTAGGAGCGCTCCGCCTCCGCCTTGGGTGGTGCCCTCCTTGGCGGAACCGTCCGACCAGATAGTGCAGTCGGGGTTGGGACGAGGGCCAGTGCTTCGAGTGCCGCGGCCTTCCTTTTGTCGAGAGGGTCCGTCCTCCTGGTGGGCCGCGGCAGGTCCAGGATGAAGCGGACGGCTTCTCCGCGGTGGTGCCACGGCGGGCCGCCCTGGTAGAGCGTCTGTCGTCCTCCGGCAGCTCCTTGGACGACCTGCAGTGACCCGCAGTGTCCTGCAGTGACCTGCAGTGACCTACAGTGACCTGCAGTGACCTGTCCGGCTTGAAGGTCCGCTAGAAGTGATGAGAGATGTATAAACTGATATAGAGATGTAGATGGTGGCGTAGATGTAGAGACAGATGTAGTGATGTAGACTTAGCGTAGATAGGTCCCCTTCCGCGTACAAAACATCTGATGGTGGTAAATGCTTTCCAATTTTGAGAGGCTGATTACTCTCGTTCATCATATAGGCTGCTTACACCACATGACACTTCACTGCTCGAGGATGGGAGGCAGGGTCTCGCCCATGAGGGTGAGGACGATACAACGGGGAGGTGTGTAGGATTAGCGTCGGGTGTGACGCTCTGGTGACCATTGCCAACTTCCGTGATTCACATCTTTCTTTAAAATCGTAAGTCGATTCGTAAGTTCGGTCATCCGTTCCATTCTCCCTCCCCCTGTAACACCTGCTTAACTCCCAAAACCTAATCGCCCACTTGTCGTATGACACAGTTGCTAAATTTGACTTACCTTCGAGTAATGATCCGTCCGGCTGTCCTGGCTGAGTTCGAACCACTCCTACTGGGCCTTAACCTAAGATTTATCCTTCGGTCATTCATCCTCACCGCCACTCTCTCAGCTACGGACATTCCGCTTTCATTCGCCCCATAATTATTTGTTCGCCCCCCCAAAAAAATCCCTCTCAGTAGTGCGCGATGACAGCTGGATGAGTGACTCCCAAGGTAGGATAAATGTCCTCATCAATAAATCCTCTAGCACTCCGCTGAACAACCGCGTTGCTGTGTGGAACACCCATAATATATGTTTTTAACGCAAACAGTTTGGTTCCTACTTTAAAAAGGAGCTAATTTATCCATAGGACTTTGTGACACCGACTACGCTTTACCGCCCGTCTTATCCTCTCTGTCCGGGAGAGGCCCCTATACCTACTGTCCCGGCCCTATCGGGGCTCGGCCGGACCTGCGCCCTCTGTCTCGGCCCTATCGGGCTCCACCGGACCTGTTTCCTCTGTCCCGGCCCTATCGGGCTCCACCGGACCTGCGTCCTCTGTCCCGGCCCTATCGGGGCTCCTCCGCCGGACCAAGCCTTTAACAATTAGCATCGGTCGGCACCAATGGCGGGTTTTGCGGATGTCCTTGCCTATATACCGACTGCGGGTGCCCGGGGATCTCTTTAGGAGATCTCCCCGTTTAACCGTGAGTGGCTTCTGATGCACGTCTAGCCTCCTCCTCCCTCTTATCCTTCGTCCTCTCTCTGAGGAAAGGAGGGCTCGCCCTCCTTTCCTCAGAGAAAGGAGGGCGAGCCCTCCTTTCTCTGCGCCAACCTATCATCCTCTGGGCATTTGACACCCTCAGCTCGGACTTAACTACTTGCAACCTCCCTGTGATATGCGGCCAGCCGATATCACTCGGTCTGGGCATAGTTTTCCAAGAGCACTTTCGTTACATGTTTCGCCGGGCTGATTAATTTGCGATACAAGGATCGGGCACACAAGCCGTTAAGCAATCTTAAAGCTCCAAACAAGCCGTTAAGCAATCTTAAAGCTCCAATCCTTATTTTAATCTCTGTCCGGCCGTGACTGTGAGTATTATCAGCCATAGTACATTTGGTTTACTTCTCTCTGCTGGAGCCTGTTATCTGCCACCTCACGTTACTCGAATACTTAGAAACGGGCCGATCCTCATACAGACTCATCTAGATGCTGGGGGAAGGGTAGTGTCCTTTCTAGCTATCCTATTGTAGCGTGCAATCGGGCTTTGCAACATTGCATCAATTCATAAATTGTAAAAAAAAAATCAATCACAAATTTCGCTCTAGTGCTCTAGGACTTCATTTGCAATATTTAGAGCGTATTGCAACATTTTGCAACAATTTGCAATATTTCGAAAATTTGGCGTGCGGGGTTTCTTGGCCTTACGGATCGATTTACGGCAGCGACGATCCGCTATTTCTTGTGGTTTTTTAGAATACCCGCGAATGTATATGAATTTCAAACAGTTGCAATAGCGCTGCCCGGCCCTCGTACATAATATTTTTGATGAGGCTGGCCATTTGTCAGTCAACATATAGGCCTCTCACTGCTCGGATATAAGGTATATCAAGATGGTATGTGGAGTTCGGTAATTGGTGGATATTAGGACAGGGTCTCCCACGACATAGCCCTACCGGTGTATGTCCCGACAGATGATCCGTCGCGGCGTTCCTTCCCCAATCGGTTCCTATGATCCGCCCCAAAATCATCCTGATCCCAACCCCAACAAATACAATCCCACCACTATTTCCCCGATCTTAACAGGTTCCTCACCTATAATTAATCGCCTGAGCATCATTCTCCCACTGGTCCTTAACTTAATCGATTATTCTGGCATACAGTCATTGATTCTCGCTCCCATTTATCCTCCCTTCAAACACTAATCCAATTGCACGGGGTGACGCCCTGACGCCCTCTTCCGTCTACCTTGGACGGGGTGGGGTTCCCCGCTTTTTCCTTTAAATCCTCCGTGAGCGGGTCATTCCCAACGTGCCTGGCCTCGGCGGGCCCGGGTGGTACGGAGACGCGGCACATCACAGCGGTCATTGCTGGATGTCAGCGCCCTGGACAGACTTAAATAACACGATACTCCTCGTACGAAACCGGTGCAATAGATTCCTGTGAGCAATGTATTTAAGTGCATGATAATTTAATAAAATGATATATCTCTTTACAGAAATTTCCGTTGCAGTTAAGTTTATGATTTAAATGCTTGTATAGGTTTTTAGCACGGCTTACAATCATATACAGTAAACTTTTAAACATGCCGATAGCCTGCTAGCAGCTACTCTCAAATCAAACGTGTTGACTGACAAATGAGCTTGACAATCGGTCGTATACATTCAACGAAAATAATGAACACCAAGAATTTACCTAAAACTTTGACTTAATTTTCAGTGCATGCGGAATGAATATGTATGATATGGTGCGCCAGGAAGAAATATGTTGGTCATGATGGATTGGAACTGACGGATGTAAGAACGATTTGCTTATCTCACGCTGGGGATGATTTTTTCGTATTTTTATGTGAACTATTAAGGAAATGATTATGTAAATGATGAGGCGGCGTTTAATTTACGTGAAGCAGAATACGTTCCGCTGGGCGGCACCTCCGGTACGTCAGATCTGTCCGAAATCTATCCCCGTCTCGCGGTTTCTCGATCATCACTCCGGTTCAGTTAATTAATATCCTCCATCTCTGCGATCCTTCATCTTTTGTATACCCCCACTTGTGCGGTTACTGTCATATTAATTGCTACATCACGCGCCTGAACAGTTTATTTACGTCCCTCCCGTGACACATATTTCCACCGCCCCTCTGCTGGCCCGTCACACCACCAACTAGTCCATAACACCCCCGCCCCCGGCCCTCCTGAAAAATCAACACTTCACTCCTCCCCCTCCTCATGGTAAAGAACCCTTCCCTGGGTCACTAGATCCCGGCCGACTGCCCGTTCCGTCCCTCCCGCCCGAGATTCCTCACTGCCTCAGATCGCCTATTGGAGGCACACGACCGTTTGGTACGACGCAGGGTGACAGACCGTGGATATTTGGATATTGTGCGGGCGGGGAAATGAGCAAGCGGCCCTTACTGTGACAGATGACAGGTGTAACCCGGATGATACGTTGATAGTCGCCGCTCCCGAATCGTAGCGTCCGTTTCCACGTTCACGTCAGTCACTTGTCCCGCTCCATCAGTTTAAATGGGCGGACACCACTGCACTCTTAACGAGCCCGGCCCATCTCCCCGGCGCACATTTCCAGCACCACTTCCTTTCTGGATCCTCCCGGCCATGTTGTCCTGGCCCTCCTGACGGCGCGACTGCTCCTAGCCCTCCCTGACGGGCGCGACTGCTCCTGGTCCTCCTGACGGCGCGACTGCTCCTGGCCCTCCTGACGGGCGCGACTCTTCCTGGCCCTCCTGATGGCGCGACTGCTCCTGGCCTCCTGACGGGCGCGACTGCCTCCCGGGTCCTCCCGACGGTTGCGACTGCTCCTGGCCCTCCTGACGGCGCGACTGCTCCTGGCCCTCCTGACGGTGCGACTGTTCCCGGTCCCCCCGATGGCGCGACTGCTCCTGGCCCTCCTGACGGCGCGACTGCTCCTGGTCCTCCTGACGGTGGCGGCTGCTCCTGGCCCTCCTGACGGCGCGACTGCTCCTGGCCCCTCCTGACGGCGCGACTGCTCCTGGCCCTCCTGACGGCGCGACCCGCCCCTGGCCCTCCTGACGGTGCGACTGCCCTCTGGCCCTCCTGACGGTGTGACTCTCCTGGCCCTCCTGACGGCGCGACTGTTCCTGGCCCTCCCTGACGGCGCGACCGCCCCTGGCCCTCCTGACGGTGCGGACTCTTCCTGCCCCTCCTGACGGCGCGACCGCCCCTGGCCCCTCCTGACGGTGCGACTGCCTCTGTCCCTCCGGTCCCTGCTCCGGGGGCGCTGTCACCGTCTTCAGCTGGCCGGCATTCCGAGAGTTCAGAGGCCATCGCCCCGCAGTCCCGACCGCCGGACACTGGCTTTTCCGGCAGTGGTGTTAAGAGGTGAAGCGGTGCGAAGTGGCGTGTGTGAAAATGGCCCGCTGGTGTGTTTACTCTACTGTTGGGCGGCGGAGCTGGCCGGCTAGTGATTTCGCTTCCTGAAAACATGGCCGACAGTACTCGTGGCTAATGTGGCCGGGCCCGCCCGGGCTCAGGTGCTGAGAGGTGGACAATTTAGCCGTAGTTCCAGCACGAAGAAATGCAACCAGCGTTACACTATTACGAAATCAATATCAACGAAGTTTCTCCAACTATGACTGAGTACTAACCGATTACCAGTTTTCTATCGGTGACGTAAATTAGATGACCCTTTGGTAATTTCCTACACGGGAAACGTCCAAAAGAATCGCAACCAGCCCGACAACGTGAATATATACAAAATGACACATTTGAATAAGCATCAGCTAGTAATATCTGAAATATCACTCTTTAACTTCAATATAATCGACAGTGCACCATCGTCAGAATATATTTCCGATATTAATTTAGCGCTGTTTATAGTTGGCTAATAATAAGGCTTAAGTTACCACTTGGACGGTCAATATACAGGGCATCTAACATTACAGTTGTACCATGACGTTAACATAGGGAAGGGCGTCAGCTTTTAATGTCGTAAATCGCGAGCTGCTGGCTGAAGAAGGTGTATTTTTAACAGATGGTTAGGAGACGCATGTAATATATTGAAGGAAGTTAATTTAACTGTTATAGTTTAACCATCATCTGACTCGAAAGTATACGTCTGTTGCTAAGGTTACTGCGCCCTAAGAACCTTTTACGGGCTGAACTAGTTATGGTTTGTCGATCGATTCTTTCAAATAAGGTAATATAGGTCATTGGATTTAACGTTAAACATTCCGGATCAGTGGCACGATTTTATCAGTGACAGAAGAACGAGGTCGCCAGTGACAGCTAATGAATCGCATTTCCTCATACACCGTCCCTTAAACAATCGTCGGTAGGAAGCGATGCTGGAACCAATAGCTAATAGCGCATAGCCGAATATACATACGTAATCTTAGACAGACAATCCCTTGGCGGTAACTTACCAGTCACCGATTTGTGTTGTCCCCCTTAACATAGAGCACACCTCTAAGCGACAGAATGAACCGATACTTTAGAACCAATCGATGCCGTCCTCAGTGATATGGTCCTTACATTAGTTTATGCCTTATCTGCCAAGCTTAGAATGACGAGTCTTCTACCCAACCTCACTAATACTTTGTCTGATAGTTGGGTTACCTGGCGTTTTAAACCGTTCTAAACGAAAGGTTAACCCGCGAGTTACTGG